>JAKSZP010000049.1:0-271946 GCA_022478985.1 Massospora cicadina | reverse complement strand
TTTGTTTAGTTTACTCTTTGTATGGCTCAGTGTTATACTCATTACAGCCAGCTGGGTTGTTCCTACCTTTACTGATTGTACCTGCTGGTTTTAGACTTTTTGTAACCCTGCTGTAATTATTCCAGTACCCACCACAGATATATTTTATGAACGCAAGCAGGTCTTAACTTCTATTGCTGCTGAGCTTCTGTAAAAGCAGATATAAACAGCTCTATTTCACCCTCTTGCAGCATAGATTTACTTTGTTGAATATCTCCCAGTGAATCTAAATATTTTATAGTCTTCAAAGCTCAGCCGCACTTATGGTAGTTTAAAAGATTTAGAACATTATTTTGGATATACGTCACCATACTTGCCTTCTTTCAAAACCATCTACAAGATATGTAACCTTTGTCAAACGGGACGCCCCTTGGGGTCCTATTATATATAAATTCTTAATTTGGGTCAAACCCTAACCTTGTCAGATATAGTAAAAAGTTCATTTCTCCAATCAACTTTGAATATTAGTATAATGAATGGTCAGGTGTGGGAGTCTCCAACTGCTGTCTTTAATCATATGCTTGAAGCTTTTCTTGATAAATTCCTCTCTTGATCAAAGGGAAAACAGGTAATTTAAACGATATTCTTTCACTCAAGGAGACCACTGTAAACACTTCCCTGGAAAACATCAATTCTTTTCTTGAATTTCGCAGAGTTTTTCACTCCCATACCTTTATTCTTAAGGGAACCTAAAGGTCAGCTGGGGACAGCCCTAACTTATTTAGTAAAATTTCAATTAATTTAGCGTCTAATACAGAACCCCTTCCATGGAATGATGAAGAAACCCTCATTGGAAGGGAGTCTCGCCATTATAGTGATGGATAGCTACGTCCACCTGCTATTAGGTTGGCTAATCTGCCTTTGAAATACATAAAAGATAATGGTGATGGTAATTAAATCTATGCCGATGAGCCTTTGATAAGCTCTTGCAGGTCTAGCCCCAAACCAATTTCTATCAATTAAATCTCTCCTTAGAACCCTCAACTAACCCCCACAATGTTTTGCTATACTCAGGAGGCATAAACTTTGTTATTACAAAAAGTTGGTAGGTATTTTACTTCAGAAAATGTAACTGGATATAACTCATAAATTTGAAAGAGTGGCGAAATATCCCACTCCTTTTTTGAAAAAAAAGCACATCCTGGTGAAATTTATGCCTGAAGCCGATCTAACTAGTGAATGTTTTGCACTGTCTGTTATGTTTAAAGACTATTTTAGGTATTTTTTGCTTTCCACTATTCTTTCCTACTCTCTAGGAAAGTATAGGAAAACTTTTTGGTGAATATAGGTGCCTCTGAAAACTTTATTGATCGTGACCTAGCTAACTATCTTGAGCTACACTATTTACCTGTTGGTATGTGTAGCGTGAGGTCCCTTTACTCGCTACTTGCACAGGTTATGGTTGGCCGGTCCATCTCTAACTCTACTGTATAGCAAAACTACACAGCATAATTTTCAGCCTTTGTGTATAGGTAAGGATACCCTAAAGATCTACATGGATAAATGACGAAATTTGACAAATAAGGCGATACTGTTTTTTAGAGTAAGAATATAATAGTTATAATTGAATTACCTCTTTATAGATGAAGTAGTGCTTTTGATGAAGATTATTGACTACAATGCGATTGTGAAAAGGAATGATATGGAAGGATAAAAAGTTTTAATGGTAAGTCAAGAATCAAATCCAAAATAATCCATTTAGGAAAATCTAATAATGGGGCTAGGATTGTGTAATGACTTTGATTTTAAAACTATGAATAAGTGAATCAATTATCCAACGTTATGGTTAGGGCATGTGATTACCAAGGTATTCCCACACTTAAGGTTCAGGGTCTGGTGATAATCAAGTTGTTAAATACCACCTGGCAGACCACTTATTGATATTCAAAAACCTGCCATACTCATTCATATTGTGAGTGTAGTGTTCGCATAAATTTTACAGAAATAATTCTTAAGGCAATACCTTGAATTTATCTTTGAAGTGTGGGAAGAAATTAGTAATTTCCATGTTCTAATTAGACGCTTTGAGCAATATGCCACAATGGACCAATTTTTCATAAACTCAGTCTTTGGCCTCTGTTGATGCTAAACCCAGAGGTACACTTACCTTCCTGTTTGTAAAAGGTAGAGTCTTCAAATAGATTTGGCTTTTGCAATTGTACTACCTGATTTATCTGAGTTTGATCATGGTCAAACTAACAGCTGACTTAGTTCAAATTTCCACCTCATCTACACTTTGACTTTAAGAGATGAAGCAGAATTAAATGGTTAGGTACATAACAACTTTTATAAAGGTTCAATTTTTCTGCGTACCTCTCCAGTATGCTCACCAATCCTCTTTGTGGTTAAATAAGATCAGACTCTAACCCTTGTGTAGATTATGGTAACTTGGATAATGTCATCATACTAATCTGAATACCATTCCTATAATACTTAAAATTCTCGTTATGTGTTTAAACCAAAGTTTTCTCCAAGCTGGACTGAATGTATGCTTTTGATCAATTCCGCGCTAGAAGGGTAATAACTCAAACTGCATTCTGTAATAGGAAGGGGTTTTAATCTCAAGTCATGCCTTTTAGTCTTAATAGTGCGCCTGCAATTTTCCAACGTCACATTGATGTGGCGTTAGGAGAGCTGTTAGGTGCATGTGCTGTGTCCTATATGGAAGATATTCTGATTTCCTCCTTGATCAAGATCCTATGTGGTCCCCTTTTGGCAAGTGGTTAAACACTTGAGAGTGGCAAACCTGATAGATAAATCTATAGGTATGAGTTTTTTAAATACCAGGCCACTTATTGTGCAAAATCATGTCTGACAAAGGTAAATGATTACTACAAAAAAGGAGAAATCTATGCAATTTGGCTAAGCCAACCTCAGTTAAAGAATCAAGAAGCCTTTTGAGATATGAACTTACCTTAAGAAGCTTACGCAGAATCTTTTAGATGTAGCTGCACTCTTGTATTAATCAATGGAGCAAAAATATTCCATGGTCATCTACACTAGAGGAAGACTTCCAGGTTGAAAAGGCACTTTGATATCCACGTTATTTATTCACCATGTGGAACCAGATATGAAGTTTATAATGGGTAGTGACACTCCCAAATTTGCTATTTCTGCTGCTCTGTTACAAGTGGATACAATTGGAATTAAGCATTCAGTAAGATATTTCTCCTTCAAGATGTCCTCACCTGAGTTAAATTACGCTGCTTATGATAAAAACTATTTGTGATAAGTGGAAGTATTTCTTTATTGGCGCCTTCATCTACATGGTTAATCCTAGTCAATATGCGTTTGTACTGACTATTGAGCTTTGTGTAGTACTGAGCCCTTCATGTCCTGACTCCGCGGCAAACCTGCTGGAATGAGACCCTTGCACAAATATAGTTTTCTTATGAGTTTACAAAAGGTAAGGAGAACGGTTTGGCTGATGCTCAGAGCTGTAACCCTACCTTATCTCCTGATCTCAAGGAAGTGGAGCTGAATAACACTCACCAGTTGATTCCTTCAGTTAAGATTATATCTAAGCAAACCTCCTGTAAGTCCAGGGGAACGTCCCCTGTGCATGGATCGGGCAATATTTCCATTCCCAAATAAAAAGGGTCCAAAGAGGGCGGCTTTACCCCTTGTTACCAGGGTGACCTCGCCCATGTGGTAGATGAGCGCTGGGTAACAGCCTTCCCTCTTCAGATTCCTCCCCTGGTACCCTTGCTTACCTCAGCTGAACTTGTCTATCAGATTAAGGAAATCTGCACCAATATCACCAAATTGAAGTTGATGATTCAGAAACTGATGGGATTTAAGCCTGCTGATTGGGAAATTCATACACAAAAAGGGACAGATGTTGAATTATCAGCCAGAATTGCGACAGTTTCAACTCAGTCACTAAAATGATCGCTGATGCCAACCCCCTCTTAAAAATCATTGGGGATGATCCCCAATGTGCAGATGGTATCTTCAGAAATCATTGCTGACAGTGTGAAACCCTTATTAAGCAAAATTGGAGTTGCGGCTGATGAAACTCGTTTACCAAAGGAACAGCCCAGCGACTGAGCATGGGCAGGTTGGGCATCCCAAACCCGTTTCCAACTAATCAGGACTGCCCCTATGTGGGCTGGCCTTGAAGAATTCCAGTGACTTGTTGGGCTAGATGCCATCGCACTAGCCAATGGAAATGCAGTCAAGCTTCAGTTCAGGCGTTTGAGGTTGAACTGAAAGCAACTCAGCCTGCTGCCAAATCCTTCAATGTCAGTTCTATTTGAGATTATCTGTCCCATTCCCCAAATAATGCTTCGGGTTAGTTGAATTTGAGGGCCTGATCCCTGCTTGGACTCCTCACAATTAAACACTATTTAATCAGTTGCCTTGCACTGATAAAATTGTTGGTCAATTTTCATCCTTATCTTTCCAATATAAAATCCTTTCCCCAATTTTAGTTGTTTATTGAAAACTAAACCGCCCTTTCCACCAGCTTATAACAACCCTCGGGGTTTATGGCCATGTTCATCTGGTGTTTTGCTAGGTGTCATACACGATTATGACCCATGTAGATTTATTGGAAAAACTCCTTCCTAGTTCCATAACTGTCATACCAGCAGCAGTGCCTCTGGCATTCAGGTTTGCCGTTTGGGCGCTTCAGCACTCAGGCTGGCAAGCTGGTCCAAATTTAACTTGCTGTTTGCCTGACATAATTGACTAATCATTATTACTAATCATTTCAGCCTTTCTCATAGATATTGGCATAGCAATGGTCCCATCTTTTCAGATGTACCAGGTTGCCAGAAATTTTACTCTGGCCATGTTATCCTGGTACCACTCAAAATGTCCAATCCACATCCCATAGTTGCCATGACTATTGTGTAAATGTCAGTATGTTCTGACTATCTGACTTGCGAAGGGCTCAGTCCACTATGAACCTAGTCATTTCCCCTGACTCTACTACCATCTCTTTGGTATCACTGGATTCAACTAAAGCTACCAATAAAGAGAACTTCGTTTATTTCTTACTACTCATGAAGATTAGTATCAGTTTCCATTACGTTTCCTTTGAGGCTTTGGTGGATACTGGAGCCATGGGCAATTTTATGAGTGTTGAACTAGCCCAAAAATTGGAGCTTGACCTGGATGTAGGTCCTTTTTGATGGTTGCTTCTTCAGCTTCCCAGACCACATACCTAGTCCGTCAGCCAGTTTCTTTCTCAGTACATCAGTTAAGCTTTTGCGATTTTTTCTCAGCAATGCCAAACTTGGTGTTTCCAGCTACCTTGGGGTTGGATGGTGGCACCGGCAACATGTTAAGATTCATCTGGAGTCAAATATGTTGTCATTTTCCAATAATCAAATGTAGGGAGATTTCCCTTAGTTAATACCCTCAAGAAAACGCAAGGCCGCAGCTCCATTACTTCCCTCATTTCCCCTTTGGGCCTTCTGTCTGATTTTTCTGAATAATTAATGCACTATCTTAGTATCTTTGATTCTGAGAAGGTGGACCGTCTTCCCCCTCACACGAAATTCAACTTAGGATTCTGAACAATGGTACAGTTGGTGAACATCAACTGCCCTTTGTATCCATACACGGCAGAAGAGGAGGCTGATCTTAACACCTGGTTAGACGATAAGCTCAAGAAAGGATAGTTGTTCAAAGAGACATCACCAATTGCCTCCCCCATCGTTTTCGCCAAGAAGGCCAATGGCTCTCTCCATCCCTTCATGGATTATGGTCATCTAAATAAATTACGGTGAGCAATCCCTACACTTTACCCCTTGAGCAGACTATCAGTCAAGCAACCGCAAAGTCTCGCATGTTCTCCAAGCTTGATCTCATCAATGCCTTTAACCAAATAAGGGTAATGGAAGGTCAAGAATGTCTTACTGCAATTCATACCAAACGAGGTATTTTTCAGTTCCGTGTAATGCCCTTCAGACTGAAGAATGTGACAGCCACCTTTCAAGAATGATTAATAGTATGCTGGGTGACCTCCAGTTTACATGCGAGGTCACATATATTGATGACATCTTGGTTCACTCCCCAATTCCCAAACAACACGCTAAAGACTTAGAAGCAGTCGTGGCTGCTTTACACAAGGTGGGCCTGTTTGTCAAGCCTTCGAAATGTGAGTTTTATAAAGAGGAAGTTATCTTTCTCAGAAACCTAGTCTTAAAAGATGGTTATGTGATTCCGCCCAACAAATTAGATGCCATATGTGAGTGGCCAATTCCAACAACTCAGAAACAATTATGGAGTTTCTTGGGTACCATTATTTTCCTAAAGAAAGTTTCCCTGGCCCTTTCCCAGTTAGCTGCTCCGCTTCACCCCCTCACAGGTAAAAATGTGCCTTTCCATTGGACACCTGAATGCCAGCAGGCATTCAAGTCAATTAAAGAAGTATTCTTATCACCCCCTATTCTAAAAATGTGGACCCCTCCAAAACATATATTGTCACTTGTGATGCTTCAGCAGTAGCAGTTGGGGCAGTCCTGCTCCAGGAGTATGATGGCTTAGAACATCCAGTTGCCTACTTTTACCAGAAATTTTCTTCAACTGAGCAATCATGGGACATTTATGATAGAGATTTGACAGCTGTAGCATGGGCATTGACTCATTGGCGGTACCTGTTACAGGGTGCTCAGCATGAGTTAACGGTGCATATGGACCACCAAGCTCTTTTATATTTCCGCAAACCACAAAAATTGGCACACAGGCAGGCTCGCACCTATCAGGACTTATGCATTACAAATTTAAATATAAATTTGTGAAAGGTGCATTAAATGTGCTTCCTGACTTCCTTAGCCGCAACCTGACTATAGCCCCACGGACTTGGAGGAAGCGGACTTGGTGACTGTGATCCCCACCACTCAAATCCTATCTATTGTCCCGCCTGTAGTCGCCTCAGTTGAGTTAGCTCTGGATGCTCCGATTATTTCATGGGTTTTGGCAGCTCAGATGTCCTGCCCCAAAGGAGTGGAGTTACTTTATAAATTATCCTTTCAAACCCACAAACATTCCCTGTATTCATTGGTAAAGGGTCTCATCTATTTTAGGTCGAGGGTTTGGGTTCCCCCTCTCCTTAGAGCTGAGGTGTTTTTAGCGCATCATGGCCCTCCCACAATTGGCCATCCATTCAACAAGTAATGCATCAAATTGATCAAGCGGACTTATAACTGGGCAGGCTTAACTAAAGAAGTTCCAGCCTGGATTGCCAATTGCGTTACATGTGCTGAGTTAAGTTGGACCGCTCTGGAAGAAATGGCCTCTTACACCCATTACAACAGGCGGAGGGTCCATGGACATCAGTGTCCGTGGATTTTATTGTTGATCTCCCCTGCTCTAATGGGTTTACAGTGGTGATGGTGGTGATCAATCGCTTCACCAAATTTTTCATATTTATTCCCTGTGCTTCCACGATCATGTCTGAAGAAACCACTCATCTCTTCATATGCCATGTGTTCTCAATGTTTGGTCTTCCGCAGGAGATCATTAGTGACCGTGGACCCCAATTTACAGCGCAGTTCTGGAATGAGCTTTTATCCATCTTAAAATCACTCCCTGCCATTCCACCGCATACCATCCCCAGTCCAATTGACAAACCAAGCGGGTTAACCTAATTATGGAACAGTATTTGTGTTGTTACGCGTTGCCCGCATAAGATACCTGGGCCAATGACCTCCCTCTCGCCCAATTTGCCTATAATAACAGAACTCACACTTCTACGGGGTTTTCTCTCTATGAAGCGACGTTGAGTTACAATCCCTCTTTTTCAGTTAGTCCCTGTATGCATCCTGATATTCCTGCTGCCGCAGACTATGTTGAGCACATTTGTTCTATCCAGTCCTTAGTGTGGGAGCACCTCATAAAGGCTATCGATGATTATAAGTGGTTTGCAGATTGTAAACGACACTATGGTCAAGATATAGCAGTGCGCTCGCATGTTATGTTAGATACTCGATATCTGCAGATGCAGGTACCCTCCCAGAAGTTTTCAAGCAAGCGTTTGAGTCCCCATATGGTGATAGAAGACTTGGGGAATGGTGCTTTATGGTTAAAACTGCCATTTCATTGAAAACAGCACCCTGAGTTCCACGTGTCTCAGTTGTCCCCATTTAAGGGGATCATTCCTGCTGAACCTGAACCAATTTGTGATAGAGAATGCAGAGGAAGCCGAGGTGGAAGACATCTTGGTGTCCCACAAATCCTGGTGGTCAGTTCAGTATCTTGTCACATGGAAGGGGTATCCGGCCTATGAGAACAGTTGGGTCAAGGCTCACAATTGCGCTAATTGCATGGAACTGGTCAAGGAATTCCATGAGTCCCATTCTGATGCTCTTCATCTCCTCCAAAAAGTGGTGATGGTAATGGCGATCAAATTGCCCAAGGCTCACAAAAATGTGGCCCTTGTGAAGTTTCCTGATGGTGGCGCCCTTCCTTTGGAAAAAGGAAAGGATAATGTAAGTCCAGGGTAATGTCTCCTGTGCGTGGATTGGGCAATCTTCCTGTTCCTGAATAAAAAGGGTCTGAAGAGGGAAGCTGTACCCCTCGTTACCCAGGGCGACCTCGCCCATGTGGTAGACGAGCAATGGGTAACAGCCTTCTATCTTCAGATTCCTCCCCAGTACCCTCACTTACCTCAGCTGAACTTGTCTATCAGATTAAGGAAATCTGCGCCAATATCACCAAATTGAAGTCAAAGATTCCGAGACTGATGTGATTTAAGCCTGCTGATTGGGAATTGCATACTCAAAAAGGGACAGATGTTGAATTATCAGCTGGAATTGCGGACAGTTTTTACTCAGTCACTAATACAATCGCTGATGCCAACCCCCTCTCAAAATCATCGGGGATAATCCCTATGTGCATATGGTATCTTCAGAAATCATCGCTGACATTTCAAACCCTTTATCCAGCAAAACGGGAGTTGGCCAAGAAACTCATTTGACTGAACATATGGCCCAGCGACCAGGCATGGGTAGGTGGGGCATCCCAAACCCGTTTCCAACCAATTGGGACCACCCCTATGTGGGGTGGCCTTGGGGAATTCCCGTGGCTCATTGGGCCAGATGCTGTCATGTTAACCGATGGAAATGCAGTTGAGCTTCAGTTCAGGCAGCGAGGTCAAACTGATAGTGACTCAGCCTGCTGCCAAATCCTTCAATGTCAGTTCTATTTGAGATTATCTGTCCCATTCGCCAAATAATTTGCCAGGTTAGGTGAATTTGAGGGACCTGATCCCTGATTGGACTCATCATAATCAAACAATATTTAATCAGTTGCCTTGCACTGAGAAAATTATTGGTCAATTTTCTTCCTTATCTTTCCAATAAAAAATCCTTTCCCATATTTTAGTTGTTTATGTTGAAAACTAAACCGCCCTTTTGGGACCATCTAGTACTAAAAAAAAAAAAAAAAAAACCGCCCTTTTCACTGGCATTTCAACAACCCTCGGGGTTCATGGCCATGTTCATCTGGTATTTTGCTAGGTGTCATACACGATTATGACCCATGTAGATTTATTAGAAGAACTCCTTCCTAGTTCCATAACTGTCATACCAGCAGCAGTGCCTCTGGCATTCAGGTTTGCCGTTTGGGTGCTTTGGCACTCAGGCTGGCAGGCCGGTCTAAATTTAACTTGCTGTTTGCCAGAAACCTCCAACACTGTATGCATTCCAGTTCTTGCTTCTCTGGAGATTCTAAAAGAGTATGATGTTTTCAGAAAGGTCTTCCTTTCTAAAACTTATTCTTCTAAGTATACCCTAATTCTCACCAAATGCAATTTAGATCAAAATGAAATTAATGAAGGGTAACACACAAGGACACTTGTATGGTTCCTAGGAGGCTTAAGTTTCTCTCAGAACCCCTTCTACTATAAAGTTAGAATACCCATGATGGTTTAACCGCAGGGCAGCCTGGGAAGGAAAAAAACTGGAGCTTAACTACTCTATATTTTTTAGAAGAAATCTCCACACTGGTTATTTGATATACAAGGATCGCCTTGTGTGAAATAGTATAAAACCAAATTATCAGCCCTTATTGGGTTGTTGGTATTGGTACAAAAATTTAGAAAGGCACTGGACTTCTCTCTAAGTTGATTTTATTGTAAACTACCCCTCTCTGATGGGTAATATGCTATCATGATGGTGGTGGTCCATATCATCTAGTTCACCAATTTAATTTCATGTCACTTCACATTAACAGAGGCCAAGATGGACAAGTTTATACATTTCAAACATTTTCCTTCAATAGCGTAACTCAGGAATTATTAGTGACCATGGACCTCAGTTCACGTCCGTAATTTGGGAAGAGTTGTACAAGACTCTTCAAATTTATCACTGCCAGTCTACTAACTTCCACCCACCATCAGATGTTCAGACAGAAAGAGTTAGTAATGTTTGGAACACTCTTTGCGGTGTTACATATCAGCTGATCGTTTATATTAAGCCATACACCTGTAAGGGCCCCAGCCATGTCCATTAGATTGGACTAGATGATATACCCCTTCTCAGCTAGTACTAAAAAAATGATATACCCCTTCCAATCAAGCAAGGAAAAGGGGCTCTGAGAATATCCACTGGAGAAAAATGGATCTAGGGCATGCCCTAAATGAACGTTAGGTATCTATTGCTCCCCCATATCAATCGTTTATTCAGGGTAGGAGGACCATGAGACCAACACTACTAATAAGAATTTAAAATAAACTAATAAATGAAAGAGGAAACCTGAATAGGTGCCCTGAGTCCCCAGGACAGTAGTCTAACTGACTCCATCACTGTCATTAGGGATAAGGGTATAGGACAAGGGGGCAAGACTGGATGGTTTTGGGGTGTTTTCCTAATTTTGCAGATATGGGAATAAGCGTCAACTTCCAGGAAATATGTAATTTTCCATGACTGGACCTGACGGTGCCATTTATGGAATAGATCAAAAGAACTAATAGTGGAAGCTGCGGGTTAGATGACTATGGAGGCGCGCCAATGCTTCAGCCTTGGTGGGGAAGTCAAGTTGATAGCTTACAAAAAGATGATATGGATGGACCACAATGATGTGGCTGCTATCAGGGCTCTGAGCAGTGGGGGAATTGGGGATACCACCCTCATGACAAAAGGATCACGGGTAGGGTAAAATGTAATATGTGTATGAAGCTGGAAAGATGAGAAAGTTTACTCCAGCTTACCCTGGACATGGGAAACCCCTCTATCGAATGGATGAAAGTATTATGGTCACCACAAACTGGACAAAGGTGAGCATTGGCGTTGTATCTATCCTCAGTAAAATATGACCGTGTAAGTATTTCCATATATGAGCTCAAGCTTAGGGTGGAGTAAGGGGTGATGAGTATACTCTCACATCTTCTTATGATCTTGTATATAGTAAGGGATATCTAATGAATCTAAAAAAATCAGTTCTTGCTAGAGTGACCTTGTTCCTTTGGAAGAAGGATGCTGGACTCACAGGCGCATTATTGATATGTTGAAGGCAAGATGGCTTAGCCCCCTGTATAATGGGTAGCGGATCAATGCGCTGAAAGCTTCTGCTGGAGTGCTTAATAACCCGGAGAATACCTTTAAAGTGTGGTTTGGTGAGATGGGCCCTACTGAATTAGGATGAGAGGCCTATTAATGTATCAAGGTATTGGGTGCAGTAGGTTTTGACAACCCTAAGGCTCGTGCAAAGTTGCATCTTGCTGCTGCCCAAAGGAGACCATTTAAGATAGGGCACGTTACTTGAACAATCCATTTATTTAAAATATTGGTGATTTGTTGATGGTAGTCAATGAGGAACATGCCATCTGAGGAACATGGGCTAAAATAGCTTTTCAATCCTGATAGGTTCCCGTTGGCCATCCCAAAACATGATTGCAATATAGCCCTTAGTGAGTTGAAAAAGGCAGTAGAGAATGGTATGGCATGAGCAGTGTACCATATCTTTGATAGAATCAGGGTATTTGCTAATACTACATTCCCCACAAGCCCTGCTGAACGGCCATGGAGACTAACTGACGGTTAGAGATACTCAAAATGAGAATACTCGCCATAACTGCAAAAGCATATCCTCCAGAGTCCATCCTTACTCCTAAGTGGCGAACATGTTGATTGGAGGGGGTTGTCTGGAATGGGACAATTGTTTTTCTAGCTGATGAGCGGCAAGAATTTGCACTAAACCAATGAAGATGGTGCTTGCCAGGAGTATGACCTCAGTCTTATAGCGATTGATCATGGCTTACTGACTTGTTCACAATGACTGATGATCTGCTCTAGGAAGCGAGCTTCTGATGGATTGGAAAAACCTATCAATTATCTGCAAAAAGCTGATACTTTGAGAAGGTTCTGACTAGGAGAGGTAATACCTTTCAAGTTCTGATCTATGATGCGCAGGACTGGGTCCAGTTAAAATTATACAACAAAGGGCTAAGAGGGTCACCCTGTTTTTTCACGTTTGGGATGATGAGGTCAGTAATAAACCCCAGTCCCTGATAGCCATGGTAGCTGAATCAGTTTAAAGCATCACCCAGTTAATAATGCGAGGAGGAAGGCTAAAGTTTCAAGGGTTGCATTAAGATATTTCCAATGCACACGATCATACGCCTTTTGTTGATCCATGAAGATGAGTTCATCAATTGACCTGAACTGACATATATTGGCTACAGTATGTATATTGCCTCATATACTGCGATTGGGAACAAACCCATAATGATTGCGTGATATAATTTTTGAGCAATATTACCTAGACGCTTAGAAAGTATCTTGGTCATTATTTTAGTATCATCATTGGTGAGTAAGATTGGCGCAAGTTACCCAGATCATTAGGATCCTTATTTTTAAATAATGTGACTACAAAGGCTTTTGACCCTCTAGGAATTAGGAGAGAGTTATAGAAGGCATTTATTGATAGAGGCTTTCAGTAAAGGCGCGACTAAATTGAAGTGTGTCTGGTAGAACTCATAAGGAATACCATCTGGTCCAAGGCTAATGCGGTGTGGTACCCTTTGTACAGCATTCCATAATTCTTCATTAGAAACAACACTAACAAGACTAGCTAAGTTAAGAGGAGAGTGGGTTTTGATTTTAGATAAAACTGTTGTATGCCCTCTGGGTTACAGTCATCAGCTTGATACAGGGCTTTGTAAAAAAGGTGAACTGTTTAAGGTACTTCATTGGGGAGGAAACAATTGCGTCTGTGCTATTTTAGACTGATTGCAAGAAGTACCTTGTTTCCGTGCAGTAAAGCGGCGCATAATGTACTTTGCTGATTTCTCCCCTTTAATGATCTGAGAGGCAGCAAGCAAGATGCTTAAGCGGTGTTGGTTTAAAATATCAAACTATTGCAAACGATTAGTTTGTAGCAATCCATCCATGAGTCCACGCTGGGCTGAATTCCTGCGTGGGGGTTTCTTTTCAGATGGGAAGAGAGCGTTAGAGGCGGTTAGCTGCAGCTGTAGATGCGCAATGCCACCGCGTGGATATCCACTTTTCAGCAGCAGTGGTGTGTTGTTTCATCAGACCCCATTTTACCAAGGGATCTTCACAAAATGGTCAAACCATATGGGGTAGAGAAGCTTGTTGCCACATCCACTGTGAGAACTTCTCGCTACATATAATATCAATACTTTTAAATTAATTTTGGTTAATAAATTGGTTGAGCAGATCTTGCCAGAGTGAGCGTAACTAATCATTGGTCTGAAAAGCGCACCATGGTAGTTTCAAACCGGAATACTCTTGGCATAAAGTGTAAGGTGAGAAGAATGTAGTCAGTGTGGGTCATAGACAACAATCTGCCCTGTTATATATGTCGTCGTGTCATGTGCGTTACCCCAGAAGAAGCACTGGGGAGGGGACCAAATAATCCTCGGTGTGACTTGGGTACTAATAATTTTATATGGCCGTGTGGGTATTGAAAGTTGAGTGTCCAACGGTCTGTTGCATCATTAGACTAACAGTTAAAATTACTCAGCACAAATGTGGTATCTGGGAGATTAAATTGATTAGTATTGAGAAAAGTAATACGGTCAGCTGAGTTATTGGGGCATATATTTTAAGGAGTGTAATATCCTCAATTTCCATAAAAATGGTATTGCTAATGCGCGTCCATTTGAAAATTTGTAAGTAAAAACTTTTTAAGCCCTTTAGTAGGCCGAATAATGAACCCACAGAACTGAGACCAAGTGAAGTTCATAGGAGAAAGAGCCTTTGAAGACTCCACTTCCTATCTGCCAAACAGTGTGATTCTTGGTTTCCCAAGATGTCAGCAGGAGGATTGCATAAGGATTTCAGCTTTTTGTTCCAGGACGCGGAAGCACTGAATCCTACAATATTGAGCGTCCCCATCTTGATTTAGGTGCCTGGGCCACACTATGTGCGGTGAGCTGGGTCATTAGACCAAGCCGCGCCCATAGGACCATCTTGGCTTTGTGTGGAATGACGCTTAACTGAATTTGATCATTAATGTGAGATTGAACTCAAGACTTTAAATCAGAGAGGAAGTTTGATCCGAATTTGTATAGCCTTTTAAACAATCTGATTAGTTAGAAGGCTTACCATGAGAATACTCACCGTCATTTTTTCATTTCCATAAATATTGTGTAATGTGGCAGATGAATCTGGATCAGATGATGCTGAGTATTTATCAAGGAAATCCACTGCCTGAGCACTCACTGGTGGTGCTGGGTGCTTGAAGGAGGGCAAGCTGCCAGTGTCATTGTGACTTGAGAGTGTATTGGGGGTCTTGATTCTTGTGCTGTCTTCTTGGCAGCTTTTTCAGCGCTTTTTTGTGCTTTCCTTTGTTTAGCGGACATAGGACCACAACTAGGTAATCACTTGACTCACCCCACTGAAAGGGTGATCAGCATCATTTAGTGCAGAATCATAACGTTGGTTAACCATTAAATTTTCCACATCAGTATCTTCCTGCTCCTTCACTTGGAAGGGGCAATCATGTGCCTTGTGGTCCAGGTTTTGCACTCGGTGCAAATGGGGGATGCCTTTCAAGGAGGACAGAAAATGGTTCAGAATGGGTAGCATCATAGTGTATTAAATTTTACCCGGGTATTTTAGACAAGTAATCCTGGATCTGTTTGTGGGGCTCAATAAAAGCAATAGCTTTGTCACTTCTGAGCTTTGGCATTAAATAGAAGCTCTTTAATTCAAACTGCTTGATACCCCATACGTTTAAGGTCCACTTTCAAGTTTTGTACAATAAAGTCATAAGTGAGAGCACTGTGAAGGTTGTCAAAACTAATTAAAATAGTGTAATATCTATTCCAGTGAGTTCATTCCACGCGTATAATGTGTTAAACTCTACAAATTTCAACTTCAAATTTTACTTTTGCAGCTTCATTAGCTGCCTCTGCAGTGGGAAATTCTAAATCAAACCAACCGCGATCAAAGTTTCCTATTTGTAAAATAACAACAGGGAATAATTTCTCCCGCTACTCTGATACCTTCTCAATGAAGATGGGGTCAACTATCCCACAATAAATGTGGATGGCGTGGATCACCGGCGAGATTGGCATGGAGTGGGAAATCTGGCGGTATAACAATAGATTTTTGTAGATAGGAGGAACAAGTCCATAGGGGGTAAACCTCTGGCGTTATTTGAAAAGGGCTTGTAAGCACTGGGGATTCCTGGAACGTACGCTTGTTACCAAGGGGATTATCATGGCCATTAGGAGGTCCCCCTTTAGTTACAGCAGCGTACTGCCAGTTATTCTGGATAAACATAATTAATCCGTCCCTATGGTACATTTATTGGCTTTGGCGAAGTT
The DNA here is from genome assembly GCA_022478985.1 of Massospora cicadina. Classification (NCBI taxonomy): domain Eukaryota; kingdom Fungi; phylum Entomophthoromycota; class Entomophthoromycetes; order Entomophthorales; family Entomophthoraceae; genus Massospora; species Massospora cicadina. Next base: position 256,159 of record JAKSZP010000049.1, on the reverse strand, counting down.
AAAATGAAACGTTATTAGCAACCAAGTGTTACTAACAAGAGAAAGATGTCCGCCCCATCTCAATAATAAGCTAACCCAATAAGGAAATTTAAGTCTTCTGCAACTTTAAAAGTGCCAAAATTTACATAAAGAACGTGGAGAGGATATGTGATGAAATCCACACTCAAACTAGCGGATTATAACCGGATCCCCAATGGTGGTTTTAATATCAAAGGGTAATTTAGCAAATAATTATGGATAATTATAAATCTTTCTGTAAATATTAAAGTTGATACAAAGATGCCAAAGCCATGATGAATTAGTGAAGTTTCTCAGTATGAACTGCAAAAAGGCCACCCACAATTTTCAATAATCAATATAGTGTAAAAGTCCCAGCACTCTGAGAAGATATGTGCATCCTGTCATCAGAAATACTCTACAATTCCAGATCCCCAATTTCATATAGTTATAAAAACCCAGCGATCTACTAATGGTAAAGTACTAGGTTATTTTGTTATATCCTTAATAAATCTTTGATTCTGCCCAAAGAATCTTACTAAGTTTTTATTTATACAAAGATTTTGGACTCCCCAAAGAAACTATCTCAACCTATAAAGGGCCCAAGCTCATTAGTCTCAGTGATAGCCATAGCCGTCTCTCTAGTAATTACAGATTTAGCCTCCTTTAGCAAAGAATTTTTGTGAATAATCCCCTAGAAATATCACAAAATTCATCTGAACAAGGAGAATGGTACTCATAATATCCACCTGAGTTGAATAAACTGTTTGCCTTGATTTTACCATAACTATGAAGAAACAGAAAGGCAAATTTGGCAGACGCACATATGGGAAAACTGATGAGATTGAAACGATGAGACAATTGTTGCTCTCCGGTATAAAGTTCATGTCCAGGTTAATTGGGGATTCAGACTTAATGTACACTCAGGACAAATGGAACATACTCACCCACCCAACCCAACTAGTCTCCCCTTGGTGCGTAAAGCGTGCTCAAAACTATTGCCAGCGCTCAGTCTAGCAGATGGGATGACAATGATGTTCATCAACCAATATTTCTTGCACTTATCTCCACATGGATCTTACTATTAAATTATCAGAACAGAAATGCCGAGTGGACTGTGGATGCTGACATGGATATAGGAGTACCCCCAATGGAAGCCAAGTATTTCCTTGGCACGTCAGATGTCTGACAACGCCTTCCATTAGCGCAATTCAGCTACAAAAACGCCCATAATTCTTTTTAATAGGTGTTCATTTTTTTAAACTTTGGATTTATACCATAAACTTAACATGGAACCAGTTGTGGATCCAAGGTGGAAGCTGTGGTGGACTTTACCAAGTTCATTAGAAAAGTACACCAGTAGGTAAACACAAATAGAAGCTGCCATGAGTGTCTACAAAGAGAATGCAGAAGTTAAGAAGAGGGTAGAACTTGTTCATGAAGGAGGTAGATCTTTTGATGCAAGATGCCAGGAACATCCTAATAAGGCAGCCATGAAAAAATGGGATAAAGAATATAGGACCTTATCCATTTTATACAGGTGGGAATGCCTCCTACCAATTAACTTTCCTGCAAAGCTCCATTCTTTTTCAAAATCACAAGAGCAAATTGACTTCGTTTGAGGGTCCCCCTCCTGATCCCAGAGTCATATATATAGATGGATCATCTTGTCAGAAAATTTCCCTCCCAGCTGAAAAATAAGAATGTTTTGGGTCAAAATCCGCCAAAAGGAGGAAATGTCAGCCTTTTGCAAGTTTGTGATACAATTACCAAGGATGTAAATGATACTAACAATTATATTGGCTAAAAGACACTTGCCAATTCTTGGTGGAATCCCACTAATTAGGGTAACATGATTTTGAATACTCCATGGGCAATAAACCAAGATTGAGTAGTCAGATTACTCTGACCACGCAGTGGACTTTGGGGGGTCCATCATATGGTACTCCACCAGCTGGTTCTAGTTCCATCTTAGCACTGATGAGGGGACCAACCCTTTTATAAGCTTGGCGGAGGTCCCCCAAGGTGCAATAATTTTCTCTAACAGGGATTGGCTGAAACAGATAAAATCGTTACCCCACAGGTATGTCTTGCCTAAAAATAATTCCCCATCGTTGTTCAGCCAACGTGAAGTGAGTTTACTGAGCTTCAATAAGCCAAGTTCACATATTTCCTAATTCACACCATACCAAGCTATTCCAAACCACCATTGAAATCCCTTTGACCCTCAATATGATTTAAATACTTAATGTAAGATAATGTGGGGGTTCATTTTCTTTCCCCTCACTAACATTAACAAAACCTATAAACCACATTTTTTGATTATTTAGTGTTTTTATCCTTATTATAAAAAAATCAGTTGTGAAGTCCAGAGGCAACCAAGCACCAGAGAGCAACAAATATGCTGGATTCCCACATACTTCTAATGGGTGCAGAAGCAGCAATTATGTTGAAATCCTGGCATGGTTAACACTCGCCAGTGCTTTTGCACATGATTGTAACAATATAGCAGGCCTAGAGCCTTGAGACTCTTTAACTTCTATGAAAGATTTGAGGGGAAAAACAAACTAAAAGAAGATGATATACATATAAATCTATTAATAATTAGATTGAGGATCAAAGAAAACCCCCATTAAAATATTGCCTCCTAGTTTTTAAAGGAATTTGAGGCTAAAAATGGTAAGAGCTATAGAATTTTGCATAAGCAGATGACCGCAAAATTAAAAATATGTTAATCTGACCTATCATACTCGTGAGAATCTCTTCCTCTGACTTGACTATAAAGGTATGTCAATGACTAGTAGGATGTATCCATAAAGGAAAAATTCAATAAATTTAGCCCAATCAAACTTCTTAAACATATTATCACTTGGGCGGATGACCTGAGGTCCTAGGTGGCGTTTGGTGGAGAAAATATCTTCATCCCACCGAACCCCTTCAGATCTATAAAAGGGGGCTGGCTCAGCTTAGAGAGTTGAATTAAATAGCATTTTAAGTGTGAGGGACCTCAGAAGGAAAACACCTTCCCCTGAGGGTTTGTCATAACCTTGTTAATAAAAGCAAGAATTTGTGTGAGGAATAGGGGTAGAAGCATTACCCCAATCTGGAGTATTTAGCTGAGAGTCAATAGGGGAGTTTTGCTGATATTTTTGGATAGAGCCGACCCCTAGACATTCTTACCACTGGGTCGCACAAACAATTGTCTGACATTACCACCTTAAAGAATTTGGGGGTGTATAAGGGCGTAGGAATCGCCCATGGACTCTGTTAATAATGACTCCAGAGGCAAGAGAATTAATAGAATATTCATCGTACCTCTTGTAGATAATGACAAAGGTCCCTTCACAAATGGACCTGAGCTTGCCACTTCTGTGGATGATGCAATTGTGATAATATAAAAACATGTCTGATACCTTGAGGCAGGTAAAGTTTGTCAATGCTTATTAGCAGCTAGGCCTTATTTGAGGACAGCTTTAGCCAAATTTGTCATGGCATCAGACTGCAACTGAATGATATGTTGAGCTAATCTTTTCAGGGCTTTTAAGGGTCATCCGTCCTAGCTGAGAAGACGCCTTTAAAAACAGAGCCGGTAATCCAGGTTTTCAAACATATAAGACTTGGAAAGAGGACATCGTGAGAATTCAATGATAGCTAATGTGTTAGGCCATGAGAGCACTAGGCAAAATTTGGTCTCAATGTAAGAGAACTGAGATGACTATCTTTTATAATATGAAACTAATGTTCATTGGATCTTTATATCATTCTATTTTGTAGAAGACTTGTAGATGGTCAAAAAGAATTGCTGCGTCCCCATGGAGGTTCCTAGATCTTAATCACCTGCGAGGTAAAATTATTTCCCTTGTCACAAAGTAAGACTTGGGGGCAACAATATCGAGTGAAGATATAATGGTGTAGGAAAGTTGCAGTAACTTTAGCGGTCTGAGCAGGGTGAGTAACAGCTTCAAATCATTTAGATAAGTGGTCAATGCCTACCAGGATATATCGATTCCCAATTGTAGACTGGGGTAGAGGAGTACTATATCTAAATTAATTGTATGGAAACGTTGTTTAGCGTAGTGGACTAGTATTGATATTTTAGTTTGAGGCTGGATTGCTTCTTACAGATTAAGAAGGCATCCAGGACTAAAATAAAGGCTTTCATAATTCCATCTCAATATTGGTCCTTAGCCCACTCATAGGTCTTTCACCCTCACTGTGCCCAGAATAGAATGAGCCTCCATGATTACAGGTACTCGCTCAGAAGGTTAAAGATAGGGCAGCAAGTTCACCCCGACCTTTTTGTACAGCTTCCAGCTCTCCACCTTGGTGTTGTGGGAGTGCCATGCCAACATTTTATTTAAAGGGTTCATCCTCGTCATCCCAGGCATCAGGTACCATAAGGAGATCATGCAATCTCTCTGTTTCACTATTATGAGGTGAAGTATAGGCGTCTGATTCAACCAATAACATTCATATGGCGGGTTTCGGCTTGGGGATCAATTTTCATAACATAGAGTTGAACCTTTAATTCCCAACGATCCAACAGCCCATTAGATCCTTCATATTCTGTAACCAAAAAGGTGGCGAGGTCAGTAACCGCTGTGAAGAAAGTTCCATATATGAAAGGGTGGTAAAGTTTATATCCAGCAAGACAGCAAGGCACTCCTTTTGAGTGACGCTGTAATTGTGTTCAGCTTTGGATAGCATCTTGTTGAAATAGGATACGGGATGATATACACCGTTTTCATCCAATTGGGCCATAATGGCTCCAAAAGCAATGTCAGAAACATTGGTAAACACGAGAAAAGGTTTACCATAATTAGGTGGCGCAGGATAGGGCGCTTTTGTAACAGCTGCTTTAGAGTCTCAAATGTGGCTTTTTGTTCAGCACCTCAATAGAAAGGTGTGTTCTTAGCCAATAATTGAACAAAGGGGATCACTCAACTGGGAAAACTTGGGTATGATTTTGATGCTAACACCTCTCATAACCAAGAACACCTGGATATCATGCAGGGTTTTAGGGCTAACATTTTGTATATAGCTTCAACCTTGTCTTGGAGGGGTTGAATACCGTTCTTGGGAGATGTTTGTTCAAGAAAAAACTAATTTCTTTATAAAGAGTGTAAACTTTAATGGCAAAAGCCTTTCTTTTGCTTTGAAATCAAATTTGAAGCCAAATTTGGAATTTTTTAAAAAAATACAAAAATAGCTGCTCAATCAAGCCAAAACTTAATAATGTCATTGTCATCAACTCCTGCTGCCCTAGCTTGGGGTGGTGGTGCGCCTCCATCTGGCATATTTTAGCTGCCACCAAAGCGCGCCTGGGCTGGCTCTGCTAGTCCTTCTAACGCTACTGGGCGTTATGTCTCCCCTGAGGACTTGGTCCACCATTTTGCTTTCTCCTAGTGGTTCTCCGGAGCCCTTTGGTGCTCCCACGGAGAAATTTGTGTTTCAGCCTGTGGGTCAAATATAAGAATAACTTCCAATACACAAGTGCAGCCATCATTGAGATGGCAATGGTAGTTTATAAGACTGCCAGTTTCATTGATTTCATCCCCTTTAAGGGGTATTTTGATATTGGCTTCCACTTTGAAGCCAATGAAATGGTAGCTGTCACGCTACCTTTAGTTTATAAAAAAATTCCCATTCCCACCATTTGCACCTAGCTCCCAGATGAGGCCACTTTGGTGGTCCAGTTCACCAGGTTGCCCTTCCAACTTTCCCCTGAGCGCTTCTGCCACAAGCTCACAGAGGGTTTGGCCATTTATGGTGCAGACCCCAAGCTGCAATTAATGTTTCCAAATGGGGCAGATCGTCTGGCAGGGCCTTGCACCTTTTCATGATCTTCCCATTCCATTGTGACACCCACCTCAAATTTTCCCCTCGCATGTTGATCTGATCCACCCCTGATTACCCATTCTGGGCATGCGTCAAGAACAGCTGCACCATTTGCTCTTGTGCTTTGAAATCAACCATTCAAAGTGCAAGTGCCCCACAATTTCCTCCTCTGCTGCTTCTGCAGCACCTCCCTCCGGCGTTGTCCTGACTGCTACCTTACCCCAATTTTCAGAATGGGGCTCAATCCTCCCATCCCAAATTTTGGGGAATTCTGGTGCTGCTGAAAAAGCGGCAGCCAATCAAAATTTAAAGAGATTAAAAATTCGACTGGCTTACAGAATTGCAAACTGATGGTTGGATCAGTTTCAGCTGAGCAGCCATGGTTGAAAGTATGGAACCAATCAGCATTGGCCACCACTCCAATTCCAGTGGCTGGCCCAGTGTTGGCCAAGCTAAATCTATTTGAGTGCCTCAAAAAATTGACAATAGCGACTGGCCATTTGGTGTCAAGCCAGATTTTTCTTTGGAGATATTTTTATTAATCCTCCCAATTCCCTCCCTCATTGTTTTAGATCAAAACCTGATTTTGGAAACTATAAAAATTAAATAAATTGGCCATGGAGGCCACAGCTGCTCCTGCCAACACACTACTTCTCCAGCAGCTTCATGGGGCGATGAAACCCCTTGTGGAGGGTATTCCTATCCCAAACTTCCCCCATGATTTTGATGAATATGCAAAAAAAGAAATTGAGGAGATCGCTTTTGGTGCAAGCTGCAATTGCATCGACGTGGCAAAAACTTCTCTTTTTGACCGCAAACAATCCCAAATCTTCCGGTTCATAAATGTTCACTTGTGTGCCTGCTCTCATCACTTTCACTGAACATCAACTTTCTCAATATGTTAGGCAATGGACACCGTCAGCCTCATAAATGAAGAAAACCCACAACTATACCTCCTTATGACACATGTCACTGATGCTCCTACCCCAATGTTGTCCGCCATGGTCCACCAGCCAAAGCGGGCGCTGGACAAGAGTTTTCACAAAGCTTCCTCACCATCTGTTATAGCTTTCTAGGCTGATAATTTAGGGTTATATTAGAATTTTTTTAAAATAATCCCTTTGTTTGGCTCATTTACAATTAAAGATGCTTGGCGGCTCCCCCTATTGGGTTGGGCACCACAAGTGTTAAAAATGTACACTTTGATGGGTTTAACTTGATGTTAGATGCACGAAGGCGATGGAAAACTTCCTTTATATAAGTAAGATGCCTATTGAAAGTTTTATAGAGGACTATGATGACATCCAGATAGACAAACACACAACCCAGCTTAATATCCTGTAAAATATGATTCATGGCTCGCTGAAAAGTTGTGGGCTCATTGCACAACCCTTGGGGAAGTCGAGTGGGTTGAAATGAGCCTTCACTGCAAGTTAGGGCACAACTCTCCTGGTCTAGCGGAGAAAGGTCCATTTTCTTGTATTCACAAGCTAAGTCCATAGCAGAAAAGACCTTTGATCCAGAGAGTTGGGCCAGAGCATTGTCCATATGGGGTTAGGGTAAATATCCTTTTTCATGAGCAACTCATTTTGTGGTAGTCCATAACAACCTAATGACCTCCATTCTTATACTTTATAATCAGGAGTGGAGATGACCAAGGGCGTTGAGAAGGCACCAGAAACCCAGCGTCCAAAATCTGTTTAAGATCCTTCCTCATCTGGAACTCCTTGACTTTGGATTTCTGATAGGGTTTGGATCAGATAGGATGGGTATCAACAGTATCAATGGTGTGGCTCTGATTTTTTCATTTGCTCATAGTTAGTATCAGATTTTAGAAAATGTCACGATAGGCTTCTAAATTGTTGATTTTAAAGCTCATTGGGGGATAGTACATCTGAAATATGGACGTAAGGCACAGTTCATAGCAATTAAACAGCAGACAAGCCCATCTCTAACATAGACCCAATGCAGTGAACTGTATTATTATCAATTAGTATCTGCAGGCCTTTTCCAATTCTCTGATGTTTTTTTACAATAGGTCCTTACTGGTAGGATTCCCTAGTAGGATATTGATAGGCTGCTGGTAGGCTGGGTCTAGTATGCCTGGCATTACTCAAGGTTCTAAGGGATTTATACCATCAATGCTTGTTATGTGCTTTAGACAAATTTGGGGAACTTGCAAGGTAATATTGGCGTCAATCACCCTTTATTCACCTGACTTGATTACTACTTATCCTGAAGAATTAAAAGGAATGCCCTTCAGAGCGTTCACAGATTCTGGAAACTTCTTAGTAATTTGCCCTACTGTCATGTAGTGTAATGATAATGTAAAGGGGGATATTCATCTAAGAAAGAGTTCTTTTTTGTAAAGTTCATTTTTTTTCTTGACCCGAAAAACCTTATAATTATGCAGGGAAAGATAACCCAGTTTAGGTTGACGATTACTATACAAGAGCAAAAAGTGGATACCAATGAGCATATCGTACATATTACTAACCAAGGCCACAGCTAGAGACAACAGGATAAACTTCCAAATATGATAGAAAAAAAGGATTATGCCTCAATAGCACAAGTGCTGTTTGGACCTTCAGTGCCAAACTCTTAAGTGTATTCTGAGTCAGGGTCCAGATTAAGAATTTTAATTGGTTTTGAGGAAATAACGTTTGCTGTGGGATCCAGTGTCAAGGATAACCAGTACCCACACTCTGTTGATGCTAACCTCCACCTTGGTTAGGGTTCCACTCAGGTTAGGGGAGAGAGCTATAACCTTCTTTGCATGGAAAGTGGAAGTAAGACTTTGAGCAGTAGCAAGGTATTTCTTTTTAATAGATTGAAGCATATAAACATGCTGAGTAGACCGGATCAGCGTGCAATAACCTTGTCAGCATCATTGGCCGTATTGATAACCTCAGAAGACCTCAGCACTTAATGGAGATAAGTTTCTTGGGGTATCAGGGCTATCTTTACTGATTTAGGGTTCAACCGTTCTGATATCCCCACTACAGCTGGAGTTCCTAGGACATAATATCCCACATCTTCACAACCCCCTTCAGATTCATCATCAGAGGGGTTATCTAAGCATGTTAGGGAGTCCATACGGAATAGGTTATGGGTCAAGGCTTCATTTGTGGCAGGGGATGTCCTTTACGCTAAACTACCCTTTCAGATTTGTGGGGAAGGCGGGGTAACTGCAACGCCTCTGGGTTTGCTCTCTGGATTATCAGTGTTTTACTGTCCTGTGGGAGTAGGGTTTGAGCGGTGGACAGCCTAGGAGATGTCAAGGAGGATATGAATTGCGTCTTAGAGGTATGTGACAATTATATGGCTTCAGGACTCTTGGATGAGGGAGTGAAGTGAGTAAACGATGTAACTGACTGCACCATGCGCACTTTGGGAGCAGATGATGGTGGGGAGCACAGCCTGTCACCACTATTATACTCTGTCTATCCTTACGTGGCGGAAGAACATTTGATTGGAGTGGCACTGAGGGGACAGGTTCCACGAGAGGGATGGTCATAGAGGAGGCTACAGGGGCCAGGGAGGACTCTTTCTTCTGCGCTCGTTACAAAGTTTCAGGTTAATAGAAATTGACCACCACTAGCAGAGCTTCCTTGATATTGCGCACGTTCTGGAAAGAGCATTTATTGTTTATATGTACATCCTAAGGAGGGGTGTGGAGCCAATCAGTCAAGATGGCGGCAACGGAGTCATCAAGAGGTAAAATTTTGGCAAATAATAGTGGATGAGCGTCACTATAAAACCAATAAACAAAGGAAGTGATTGGTTCACCCTTTTTTTATGCTAAGGCACATATGGGCCATTTTTCTTCTACACAAACTCTGTGTTAAGCCAAATTCTTCAATAAGGGCTTCCTTCACCTCCACCTAGGTGCTGAGAGTGGCATAATTAGAATAATTACCATGGGCCATGCAACTCAAGCAAGGGAGGGTGTGTTTAATTTTTTGATAGTCGGGTGTCCCTTCCATAACAGATTAATAAACAAAGAAAACTAGGTAATGATAAACCTCACCCAGGGTAAACTTACTTTCTGGGGGTTTATGAATACCAGTAGGGGCCTAATGAGTGCCATGAGAGAGGTGCTTTTTGATTTTTTTGATTTGAGACAAATTACTAACTAGCTTTGTTCTAGAGTAGCATCTTGGATTCAGATGCAGCGGTGAGGTCATAAGGGTTAAATTATCCATATGTCCTCCTTTTAGCAAAATTTCTGATGTACAAGCTCCCCTGTAGTGAGCACCACTTTATTTTATCCTGGCGTGGTTAATGCTCTTCGGTTCTGTTGCAATGGATTTCAACAATTTATCAGGCATAGAGTATTGATGCTCTTTGACTGCTATTAAAGATTTGAGGGGAAAAATAAACAGCAAGAAGATGTTATATACCCCCCCTTGGGTTGGGACCATCTAGTACTAAAATAAAAAAAGAAGATGTTATATATAATTTTATTTATAGTTAGATCATGTATCATAGAGAGCCTCATAATATTACCTCCTAGTTTTTAAAGAAATTTGAGGTTAAAATTGGTAGAGAAAAATTAAATTTGGCATAAGCATATAATTGTTCAATTATGATTTATGGTAATCCAGCCAATCAGACTCAAGAAAATCTCTTCCCCTTGACTTGACTTCAGGAGGTGGGTTAATAGATGGTAGGATGTATCCATGAGGGAAGGATTTAATAAATTCAATAAAGTCAAACTTCTTAAATATATTATCACCTCAGCGGATGACCTGAAGTTTTATGTGGTGATTGATGGCAAAAAATATTTTTACCCCTTAAAACTCCTTTAGGTCTATAAAAGGTTTAGTTCTTCTTAGAGAGTTGAACTAAATGGCAGTTTAAGCGTGGGGGACCTCACAAGGTGTCTACCTTCCCCTGAGGGTTTGGAGTAACCTTATTAATTAAAATCAAGGTGATTTGGCTGAGGCATAGTGGTAGAAGCATTACCTTGATCAGGATTGTTCATCCAAATGTCAATATAGGGTAAGCTAATATTTTTGGATAAAGTTGACTCCTGGACATTCTTACCACTAGGTCGCACAGCCATTAATCTGACATATGTGTCAAAAATATAAAACCTAGCTATAAAACTTATAATGTTTGAGTCACATATATGAAGTTTACAACCCAGATCAACATTTTAGCCTCACTATTAACCAGGTTGGGAAATTAACTACTAGAATGATAATTATTGCTGTAAAACGCTTTGGCCTTTCCTTCCTAGAATGCACTTTACAATAATCACATATAACCCTTCCTTATTTTAGTTAAATAAAGTGTAAAATAAAGATAAGACTTGTCAGATGGGGTTATCTCTATCAAAATACGTAACTATCATTGTCCATTGCCCAAGTGCATCTACCAAATTTTTAGTTTGACTCAGATTATTATAAATTCTTATTTGACTCTTTAGATTAATTACATGAACTGATTTTATAGGATCTATTTCTGACAATAGAAGATTAAAGTGGAACTTAAACGTAAAAGCAAGAATGTCCAAAAAATAAAAGTTTTTTATAAACAGGTTAAAAAGGTTTACCATTTTAATGCCCTTTTCTTTTGGACAGATGTGATACACATGGAGTTTCAGCAGTGCATCATTGTGCAGTGTAAAAGTCTCATCAGAGGTTATAGACAGCTATTATGGTGAGATATAATAGATTCAATTTACACATTTTTGGAGGTTTATCAAACTTGCCAGTATAAGGCTAATCTAAATCTTAAATATTAATATGAAATAGTCGCATTTTGTTCCCTTTCATCAAGTATATGACTTGATGCTGATTTCTCTCTTAACAGGATTAAATATAATTCAATATTGTCATTATACTCATAGGAATAGCTTTTCTTTCCAGTAAGCATCACTTTTGTTTACAGGTGATTAAATTGATTCAATCAATAACAACTTGTCTTAATTGTGCCATTTAATCAGGGGATGACAAAGCGATTGAATCCATTAGGCTCACCCACCTATGCAGCAGTGATGAAGGGGAACAGGATTGGCCAGAAGGCCCAGCTGCTCAACCTTAACCGTAGTGCAAAAAAAGACCATATGTCTAAACAGTGACTATATCAAGATGGTCCAAGATTTTCACCAAACTGGCAACAACAGCCACGCATTTCCTAAGTCCTCACGTAAATTTGGTGTTAGCTCTAGCTTTGCCGTTGAGGAACCTTTATGATATGAAGCAGTTTGTCAGGATATCCCAGGATGCTTCTTAGAAGCTGTAAGCTTTACTGAAAAATTCATGATGGGAACCTAAGACCTTGGCTTTGCTACTGCTGAAGCCGCGAATGCAGCCATAGCTGCCCCATTTGTAGTCACCTACACTAAGTTGAGAGTAGGCAAGGAGTCTGAACAAATTACAGCCAATACCCCAAACACACGCACCCATTTTGGGATGATTAAATCTTGTTTGTGATACTAGAAGGACTCCCAACCACTGAAAAGTGGGACTACCTGGAGGCAGCGCTAACAAGCGGCCTGAGCGCATATGGAGAACTACTTCATTTTGAATTAGACAAAAACCGCCTCTTGCTAATCCTGGCTAAAGACAACGCTGTACTAATGATACGCCCAGGAATGGACGCTAAGAATGACATCAACACAATACCACGCAAAGCATACATCTTAGACCCAAAGGGGAATCAATCTCGCTTTTCTCAGTCCGCCCAGAAAAGGCCCGCTCATATGCACGAGCTGCAACAAAGTAGGGCATAAAAACAATGCCTGTCCGGCTACATGGGAGGGAAGTAAGTTTAATGAGATTGAAGAAAGTCTGAAGGATACAGATCAGGGGGACGGACTAACAGCCCGCCTCTGGGGATCACAGGCTAGCTATGAGGTGGTCCAACCAGTCTCCCCAGAGCAAAATAAAGAAGAGAAGATAGACAGAAAAGCAGCGAAGAAGGCCATGATGGAGAAGCAGAAGGAAGCAATGCTCAGAATGAAGCAGATAAGTGCTGTTGAGCAACAACATGAGCACCTTTCTAGTATGACCACCTCTAAAACAGCCCAGCATTCGCAAGATAATGAGCAATGAGAATTTCAATCAGAAATTGACAATGCACACTTCCTTCCTGTACACAATGGAGCCCAACCCATTCAAGTACCAGTCAAAAAACCCATCTTATAAGCCAACAGTTTCTCAACCCTCAACGGGATGGAGGACAATAGTGCTCACTATATGGAGAACCAAAATCGGAACTCTGGGCAACTAGAATGACAATCAAGTACACCATTATCCTAAACCATTTTCAAGGGTCCTAGGACTAGGTCCATTTAAAAGCAAGCCACCTCAGCTGCACAGGGTCAATCAGGCCCTATGCAGTCATAGCAGGCGTGCTCGGATCTCTAACAATTGTGACTCTTAACATAGAAGGACTCTCATCCAATAAGTCCCTGGATAAGAAGCGAGGGCTCCTTCTAAACCCACCAATGGACGTGCTTGCCTTGTGGGAGTGCAAGTGCACCACTGGAATGGAGGAAGAGTGGTCCAAACTCTTTCTCCCTTCGCGAACATTCTGGACCAGCAATTGTATATTTGTAGTCAAATCATCAGCTGCCATCACATTCACCAACTATTACTATCATTTGGAAGGAAGGGTTCTAGTTCTGGCCTTTAAATGGGGAACCAATCATATCAGGCCGCTTCAGTATATGCCCTTGTTGAAGTGGACAAAAGGGAAGAGTTTCTGAGCAACCTAATTGACTTGAATTTTCCAGTAGAAACGATTTACCTAAGGGGACTTCAATTGCTGTTTGGACGGAACTCGTTACAGAAGGCCAAATGTCACAAATCCACCAATAGGATCAAACCAATTACAGCAATTAATGACAACAAAATGGCTTCAAGAAGCCAAACCATTCTCAGAATCATATTTTTAAATCTGACGCGGCCAAATAATGTAGATATCAGTTAATCAGCGCCAATAGAATGGAATGATTACTCATACATGTCATTGGAATCACAAATTGAAGAATTCGCAACATTGGACCTACACCTATCAGACCACATAATGGTGAAAATTAGTATATAATCAAAGGTAAAACCTCCCAAGTTTTATCGTTGGAAAAGGATGATGCCAAAGAACGTTATCTGGTCCAAATAGAATATCAGACAAAAATACATGTAGGATAACTAGCCAAATGCACTGATTCTGAAACCTTATGGCAGCAGTGGAAAATGTTAAAAAGGAAATTCTATCCGCCCCAGCCCATGCAGCCTCCCGTCGCACAAGGAAGGAAATAGCAGAGCTTTCCAAAGCTCGGATAATATAAACCATCTGGAAAGATACTCATCCTGTAGCGGCTACACACCACAGCGGGCTAGAGATTGGGTGAAACAGACACTAATGTCAAAAAACATAAACAACTTCAAATGCACATGGAGGCCCTCCAAGCAGGTACCAGATGGACCGTTCAGGAGATTAACCGTCCAAATTTTTCTATCAGACTTACAAAATGAGGTCCAAAAACGCCAGTCTCACCGAAGTCCAAACATGCGAAGGCCAAACCATTAGCAACCCAGAAGCGGTAGTATCCATCACCCACTCCTACTAATCAGAACTGTATAAGGCGGCCCCAACAGAGAAAGGTGCTAAGAGATACTTCATCAATGCTGTCCCCACCCATGCCGAGCATTTAGACAACTTTGTTAGCCCCATAACGGAGGATGAGCTAGCACAGGTTCTACAGAGTCTCCCTACCAACAAGTTACCAGGACTAGAAGGCATCCCCCTATGAGTACTATAAAGCACACTATGAAGCAATAAATAAGCCCATGCGATCTCTCTTTAACTCAAATCTGCAAGGGGGGAGAGTAATCCAATGAGGCGCAAATACCTATACCATAGTGAAACAAAAAAAAGGGACCGTACTGTCCTGAACAACAACCGCTAAATGTTTCTAATCAACGCAGATATGAAGATAAAGGGAAAGATAATAGCTAAGCGTCTCTCTGAAAAAGCCAAGGAGTGCATTACCCACAACAGCATGGTTTCACCCTCAGGGAAGAGCATCTGGGACAACATCCACCAAGTAAAAAACACTGGGAGGAGCATCCAAGGGAACGCTCTGCTTTCTAGACCAAGCCAAGACATATGACAGATTAGACTGGGAATACTTGTAAACAATAATTCACAAACAGGGCTTCCCTAAACCCTTTATCTTATGAATAGCGGACCATCAGTTGTCGTCCACCTTCTCAGTTCTAGGGTATACATTCATTTCATCTCCTGTCACATTAGTAAGAGGTCTCCGTCAAGGTGACCCACTTAGCCCTACCCTGTAAAACCACACAATTGACCCTTTCCTACGGGTAATGGAGAAAAAGATAGATGGTATAGAGTGCAAGGGGAAAAACCACTCAAGATTTTGCCTTATGGATTACTGTGTGGTAGGGGTTTCCTCCAAGGCGGATTCCAATAAGGTAGAGGAGATAATCAGCCTATATGAAAAAGCCTTATAAGCCAACTCAACAAAACCAACTCACAAGCCTTGGTGCTATTAAATGATAAGCGCCTAGGCTCTAAAAACAAGAGGACAAAAAGAAAAGTCACAAAAACAAGCAAAGTGAGTTAGCGTAAAAGATACAGCTTTATCCCACCACCCTTTCAAAAGTCTTGTCAAAAAAACCCATCAAACACCTGGGGATCTCCATCACAAGTGCGGGTATAGCAACTTAAGAGGTGGAAGAGAAGATACTTCAGGTTATTCAAAGGACGGTGGCAAGGTGGAAGTTCAGAAAAACATCTCTGTCTGGAGAATGTCATCTTTTTAATAATATGCTCTTTCTAAAAATTTGGTACCCTTCACATGCTATTGCCTTCAGCGAAAGATTTTAATTTGTCACGTCAAGCTACAACCCTGGTTCTGGGGCTCATGCTCCCCCCATCCAGGATCACCACACTAAGGGGGCCAACTTCTGAAGTGGGATAGGGTTAATTGACCCGGAATGCAATGCTGCAAACATATTCATGAAATGGATTAGTGCTGAGACCTCACAAGAAGGGAGTCCGCCCCATGGTCATCTGGAGCAAGGCCCCAAATTTCCAGAAACTTAGCCTTCAGGTACCCAGGATCCCCAACCACCCTATTCAATTGCCTAAATTCATGGCCATGGTTCATAGGGCCATTGGACGTGACGCTAGAGGCTAAGGTGATGCTCCATTATTTCAAAATATTAAAAATCACACCAAGATTCGAACATGAACCCCAAAAAATATGCCATGGGTGAAAATGGAAAACTCTAAAACTTGATCAGCACCCAGCGCCACCAGCCAATGCAAATTCTGAGGGCAAAATCATCCAGCCAATTGCAGCTCTGGATTTCTGGGGAATAATTCACCCTCCTGAGCTCCATAATACCACTTGGAGAATATCAAGAAAGCCTCTACTACACCCCAAAAGTACATCCCTGCTTTGGAGAGTCACTAAACGCCTTTATTGCACAGGGGAGCACTCAAACGCCACGCAGAGGCAGTGCACAGTGTGCAACAAAGAAGATTTGTTGCATCACAGTTATGTTTCATGTAAAACAGTGGTAAGAGTCTGGGAAGAAGCGGTGTGCTTAGCACAGCTACAAACCACAAATCCCAACCATCTAGCTGAAGACTGGCTCTTCCAAACCAGGTCAAGGCATCAAGACCTTGATTGCAACAAGATAATTTTCATTCTAGCGTTATGGGAGATCTATATTAACTAGGTTGCCGCCACAGCAAGCCCCCAAGGTTCTGACCCAGCTAGGGCTGTCAATAGCTTTCATTATAGTAATATAAAAACTTTGTCTACTGTCTGTTTGGGGATTCTATTCCACCAAAACAGCGTGTGCAAGTAGCATCATAAGCCATTTCACACATGGTTGAATTAACATGGTGCAATGAACATGTTTATTGAAATCCCATTTTTCCTAAGGTAACTGAGGTCTCCCCCAACAGCAACCTACAGCAAGGTGTGATGCCAAGGTTGGCAACTAGAATCAAACCAATCCATTTGCAATCCGCTTTAAAAACATTCCTAATTACTCGCCCATCCCATCCCTCAAGTACATCATCTCCAGGCACATAAACCCAAAATAAAAATTAAATTTAATTAACTCTTTCATTGATATGATGCATATATGCATCCAAAAAATGAGGGGTGATGTAAATATAAAAACGCATATATGCGTCCAAAAACCAAGGGGTATGTAAATCTAAAAACGCATATATGAGTTCAAAATTGAGGGGTATGTAAATCTAAAAACGCATATATGCGTCCAATTAAGATAAGATTTATATAGATTTATTTTAAAATTTATTAAATATTCATGTTACAACAAGGACCAAAGTAAGTTTTAATAGAGTGAACATTGGCTAAGAAGTTCATGTCAAATTTAAGGCCAAAAAGTAGATAATTTATTTGAAAATCAGTGAAAAGGTTAAATTTAAAAATTATACTTATAGACATATAAACTATATGGGTCAATTATAGTTTTATTTTTGCTGCCAGGCCAAAGCAACTCTTATATTTTTATTCTTACATTTTTCGCTCAGCAGTAATAGTTATTATATCACTTATTAGTGTAACAAATATTACCTCCCAGTCTAAGAAAAGACTTACCTATTTAATAACACAAACTTATGATGTCCTTACATTACCCACTAATGTTTCTGTAGAGAGAATTAACAGGACCCTGATGTCTATTACCTAAAAATTTTCTAACAACCAAAAGATATAGATTAATATACCCTCGGTATTACTAATCTACCAAGTAAGATAACATCAAATCATAGAAAAATCACTTTTCAAGTCCCTGTTTTGGAGAGACAAGATATTATAAACTAGTGTGCAACCTTTTTTAATCAATTAACCCTGAGACAGTCAAAATATCCATGAGAGGCTTAGATGATAGAGTACTCAGATTCTAGGCAATGTTAGAAATCCCTTTTGACAACTAATTTTAATGGAGTGTTCAAGTTTAATTTCTAAAGCTCCCAATTGTATGTTTATTAACCAAATGACCGTGCTCTCTTAACAACACTATTTAAAAAACTATGAATAAGTTGACTAAATTTTGATCTGGTTTATATTGATTGTTCTATAAAATATGATTAAGATATGATTTTGCTGATATTACTCAAATCAAAATAGTTAACTAGTACATAAACGCTTTGTCAGAGAGACATACCCCTCTGACAGGATTTTAAGGGGAGCATTGCCAAAAATGTTAAATGGATGATACATCCCATAAATCTGCACATTTCCTTTCTTCTGAACATGAACCAAGATTTCATAATTTCAGTGAATATTATTTAGAGTTTTTAAAAAATAATTTGCATTCAGAAAGTGTTTCTACATTTACAACATCACGCAAAGATCCATATATAAAAATAAAAGAATTCCTGTGAGGCACTGTGTCCCCCAAAAAATTCATAAAAAGGCTTAAATAAAAAGGAGATTATGTATTTAATTCAACTTAATCTAAATAATATTGCACATAGGTTTTTTTATAATTCTAATTGAGAATAATATCCTCTTGATCTATTTCTTAACCACAACTTATCCTCTGGATATAGAAGTTACAATACTACATATATTAATATAAATAGTTCCTAATTCTTGCATTTCAAGTCTTTAATCATAAAACCTGGTGCATGATAAAGGTGTTTTAAAGCGGCTTTAAATTGTTTTTGAGCTCTCCATCTCAATATTATAATATATGGGTCTAAAGTGAGAACATATACTATTTTCCCTGGATGGCAATTAACATTTTTAGAGCTTAATTTGGTTCAAAATTGCCCATTAGATGCTTTAGTGCTTAGATCAAAGTGTAACTATATTACCTTTCCACATTTTGTCTAATTACAATGTATAGGTTCTAATGATGCATTTCTAAAATAGCTAATACATGAGCTTTTTAAAGTGAGTTGCGTCTAAACATATTTTCTGAGATCATCTATACCAAGTAATATAGATTTCCTATGCTCTTTATATTTATTCTAGAACGTTTAAATCTTATCCAGGGTTTAGAAGAATGATCCAGGGATAGCTAGAGAACTTTTGGCATGGTTTAATTCTACTCCCGTAGCCTCAATATGGGACTCAAGGATGGGTCCTCATGAGATTATAGAACATGCATATCTGATCTAGGAGGTCTAGGGGGACCTAATAAACCATTTGAATAATAAAATCCTTATGGGTCCACATAATCACTTTATAGAGGGCCCTTCTGGACCGGAATATCCTATTTATGACAATTAAGGCGCTTCCAGACCGCCACATTGCCTTAAAAGTCCACATGGGAATGCCAGGACACAACAGATTGACCCTGGGGGATTAGACAGTCAGAATTTGGCAAGCCTAGACTTGCAAAAATTATTTACAAAGATCTAGATTCAGTAGAGTTGATAAATTTGGAATCTTTGGCAAAACAAATAGTTAAAATAAATAAAAAATGAAAAAGTTTCATAAAGCCTTGATTACTGAATCTGAATTCTAGTATGGGTCTATAAGGGTCTAGAGAAATCCTATAAAATTGGAGAATGTCAAAAAGGCGCTCAAACGTTCTGAGACTGTGGTGACCAAGCCTGCTAACAGTATATATTTGTTCCTAACAGATTCTAAAATTTAAGCCCGTCCTTTAATATATTATATAGACATATTGATTATAAAAATACTATAGATTAAAAGTCATCTATATATGATACACAATCACTGGGTAATGTATTAGCATTTTCTTAAAAAAGATGTTTTCTTTCTTGTACGCCCTCTCTGGTAGATAATACATGTTGCTTTTCACAAGCATCATACTTACCATCTTAAAACGCTTCATCTACATATGTGACTCAAGCCAACGGACTAAGGATCTCTTTTTTAAATACCTCTAAGTTTTCTAGGCTATAACTTGAGCTTTTTTCACTTATGCTTCTTAGCAAACTGGAGAGACCCTGACTTGACCACAGGTGTAATACCTTGCATCCCTCAATATTATGAGGCCTTGGGGCCTAAAGTTAGAGGGTGTTGGATTGCCTGTTTTTGCTTCTCTTGGTTGATAAGTCTTTTTCCAGATACTACGTCTGGATAGGAAATCCCTAATATAAATATATCATTTTAACTTAAAAATCGTGAAAGGAGAAAAAGCTTCAAGTTTATTAGCTTAATACTAGCCATAAAAGGGTAATAAGGGAGGTGTTTCAGGAAAAATCTAAGCAGCCCAAGCCTAGATCTATAAAATAAATGAATTGGGGATTCGGTGGCAGCCCAATTATCTCAGTTGAATTGCTTGTGCTCGTCTCATGGCTCAGGGTTGAACCCCAAGTTTAGGTAGATATTAGTGAGCATGATTCAACCGTGTTAGTTGGGGCTGATCTCCAACTTTGATAATAGTCAACTTTCATCAAAAATTATCCCCACCAGAAGTTTAGGCTTTTTGATAGAATCAGGATTGATCTCCAACTTCAATAATTGTCAACTTTCGCTGAGGATTATCCCCAAAGGAAGTTTGGGCTTTTTGGTCAGTTCAGGATCGGTTCCCATGATTTGACGCATCCAAATCTGCCGTTCAGGTAGGAATCCTGACAATACCACCCTCTAGATCTTGGCACAGAGGGGGAATTGGACGGAGAAAGCAGCTAAGTATGCGGTTTATGACTATGCCCTGAACAACCTTTTATGATTGAGTGTTCTTTTCCCCATCTATATATGGCTCTAAAAGGCCCTGACCAGTTAGTGCCCAGTTTTTGATCATGACCTCCAGGCCGGTGATGGTATAATAGGATGAGGTCACCTGGTTGGAAGATGTTTAGGGGATCATGCTTATTATTAAATTGAGCAGTTTCTCTACTGGTTGTGTCAGACAGGTTTTCAGCAGCTAGGGACTAAAGTCTTATGATTTTATTTGCAATACTTTGCTTAGAGACTTCATGTGCTTCAAGAGAAGCTTGGTCAAGCATCGCCTGGACTTTGGAAAGCAGATGGGAATTTCTTCCATACAACGCTTGGAATGGCGTCATCTTAGTCATTTGATGGTAACTAATCTGATAGGCCAGAATTACACTAGGCAAATATTGGGGCTAATGGAGGGGGTCAGTCTTAGCCATTTTCCAGAGGGTTGCAGTTAGAGTGCCATTTGACCGCTCTACCATTCCATTGGTTGCAGGATGGTAGGGGGTGGAGTATACCTGAGTGGTTCCCATCAGGTCAGCTATATCTTTCACCAGTGTCAAGCGGAAATTTTGTCCTTTATTAAAAAAATTGACATTAGGGCACCCATACTGGGTGATAATCCTATTATACAAAAACGTGGTATTGCCTTTGTCAAAGATCTGGGGAGCGATATGGCTTTGATACACTTAGTTAGATGGTCCACAGCTAGTAGGAGGAACCAACGTCCATTGAAGGCTCAAGGAAGAGGTCCCACAGCATTAATGCTAATAGTATGAAATGGTTCACAGGGTGGGACCACTGGATGTTGAAAGTGGGTCTAGGTTTGGCTTTGCTTTTACATACCAGACAGGACTCCAATACATCTTGGATAGAAACAAGCGTTCCCTCCCAATAACATTGAGTTTTAAGCCACTGGTAGGTTTTCTGAATTCCCCATAGCTGACCTAACGATGTCCCTCTAATATGATGTTGGTTCAAGACAATGGTCTTACATAAGACACCCATTGTTTAGACACAAGTCTGCACAATTGACCGTTCTTGATTTGGAGATTTAAAATCTTTTCGCTAATTCCTTTTGGAGGGTCTGGGATTCGTCCTTCCATAATGTGACTTGGTTAGGAGGTCATAGAGTCGATCCTCTTCAGGGTCAGTTATAATTAAGATGGGAAGCTGAGATAGGCAATCTTCATTTTGAAAAATTGAACCTGGTTAGTGGATAATGGAAAGGTCATATTTTTGAATTTTTAACGCCCACCGGGCTAATCTCCCATCAGAGTCTTTCATTTGCTGTAACTAACATAATAAAGCATGATTGGTTACGATGGTAAAATGCTTCTCATATTAAAAGAGTCAGAAATTCTTAATGTCCAGTAGGACCACCAAGCATTTGCATTCTGTAATGCTATAGTTACGTTTGGCTTTAGATAAGGTCTTGCTGTAGTAGGTGATGGGATGGTCCACTAAGTTCTCATCATGCTGAGATAGTGTGGCTATGATGGCAATATCACTAGCATCAGTAAAGAGGAGGAAGGGTTTATCAAAATCTGGATGAATAAGTACTAGAGTGTGGGAGAGAGAGACGAGTAGTAGGTCAAAGGCCTGATGTTGCTCTTCTTTCCACTAAAATGGTATTCCTTTCTTCAGTAGATACACCAGAGGCTCAGAGCTGTCTGCGAAATGGGGATAAATTGGCGATAATAGCCCACCATTCCTAGGAAAACTTGTACATCTCTTAGGGATTAGGAGGGTCATCTTAGCAGTAGCTAAGTCATTATCATCAATCTGGGATATTCCGACTTTACTGACCTTATGACCCAAAAATCCCACTCTGGAAGAAAGAGCAATTTTGACGGCTTTAGTTTTAATGACAATTGCTGTAACTGCTAAAGACTTGCCTTAGGTAACTTAGATGTTCATTAAAGGTTCTTGAAAAAACGGTAATATCATCCAAATAAACTAGTACGCAGGAGCGTTTTAAATCGTTTAATAATCCATCCATAGCGCGTTGGAAGGTAGTAGGGGTGTTACATAACCCCTGAGGCATTTGAGTGGGCATGAATAGTCCTTCAATTGTGAAAAGAGCGCATTTTGCCTGATCTTCTGGTGACAAATCTATTTGCCAGTATTCACCGGTGAGATCCATAGCTAAGAAATAGTGGGACCCCAACATTAAGTGTAAATAGTTGGCTATATGTGGCAGGGGGTAACTATCTTTGCAAGTAATAGAGTCAAAAGTGGCAATAATCCATAAAAACATGGTGACCACCATCCTTTTTCCAAATTAATAAGAGTGGGGAAGCCCATGGAACTTTTGGAAGTCACAAGTAACCTGGCCTCCAACAGTTGCTGTAACTATAAGGCTACTTGAGCTTCCTCCACTTTGGATTTTCAATATGGTCAGGATTTAAATGGAGGATGATCCACAGTTTTGACTTGATTTATTACCCCTGACATTTTCACATAGTCACTAGGTCCCAAGGAAAAACAGCGCCATACTCCTCAAAGAGGTCTTTGACATCCTGGCGCTTTTTGGGGGTAAGATTATCCCAATTCTACTGTCAACCAAAGCTATGGTGGATGTGGATAAAATCCTAAATCCTGTAACAAGCGAAACAATTTACATCGGCAATACTATTAATGGGACATAGGTTTACATAAGCGATATGGGCATGCCAAGGGACCTGGAGAGTTTTAGTAGTTAAATTCTTAATAGAATAGAGATAGATTTCCCGTAGGCAGGATCCAGAATCCCTGGGCAGGTTAACGCTTCCTTGATGGAAGGGTTTGGGTGTCCACTAAGCTCCAAAATTTGATTAGGAGAGGTCAGAATCTGAAACCCATATCTACAATACTTGTGATCCCAAGGGTATTGTAATAGATTGAGGGGTATACAGAGGGATCCCCTCTTCGACATCCACAGCCTCTGTGTGTAACTTAGTTTTTTATCTTAAGGCTCGGTACTTAATTTTGCAAATGGAGGGTGGGTATTCAAGGAAGCATGTCTGTTTTTTAGGGGACTCTTTATTTTGACGGGGAGTTCAAATATTAATGGATCCCAATACCCTAGTAGAGATAGAAATTTTTAATTGTGGTTGATGATGCAGTTAAACTTCCGCATCAGTTTAACCCAAATAAGCAACTCATAGTTATTATTTTCTAGAACAACGGTAGGGGCAGTAATTAGTAACTTCCAAAAATAAAGGGTTAAAACAGAATAGGCTCATATTGCCTTAGTAGACTGACTTCCTGCCGTCCCATATTCAGCGTCATGAATCAATTCTGGAGCCATTTTATCTTTTGGATAAGCTGTGAGGAGATAATTTATCGCAATTCTGATATGATTGGATGATAGCCCCAGTCATCATGGCAAAATGAATAGAAATCTGCCAGAATCAAACTGGTCATGGTAATTGAAGCTGCAAATTGAGGTGATATTGGGTTATTGGGATATCGCCTTAAATTAGACGATTATGAAATAAACAAATGAAGAATTGATGGAGCCAATAAGATATGGTGAATTAAATTACTAAGCCATATAAGTTGTAGCATCTGAAGTTGCTACAATATATAGGCAAGATGAGATGATCAAGAGGGGTTGTTATTATATAGGTTGAAGGTCAGCGGACTTAGAGGAAGCTGCTATATTATTAAGACTATCTAAAGGAGTAGCGGGAGCTAGTTCTCCATATTATTTTGTAAGTTTATTTTGTGTTAAAAGGGCAACGATTGTCATATCATTGTTCCTACTTGCTCAGTGGGTTGTACCCTATGTGAATCTGTCAGTGTATTTCTTGGATATTGCCAATTTTACAACATTGGTGCTCACTACAGGGGGACACTGCTGTTTGGTGCTTAAGTAGCTAAAGTTTTGTTAAGAGGTTGCGGTGATGCGCCACTGTGGTTTGGTTCCAGCGGTTGTTAGTGGCATGGAGGGGCAAGCCCTGGACGCCCGCCCCACACTGAGTTTGGAATTAGGAGGATTACCATCTGATTAAGTGGGGGGAAATATCGTGATTTTAACCAGATGGAATCCTCCAATAATTTAGCGTTATTTGGAATGATATAGCCAATCCTGGCGGAATGGTTTATTGACTAATTTTTGGGGTACTTAGTTTGATTGCTGGTTAGTTACTCCCCAATTTGGGTTGAGTCAAAATTAGTATTCCGCTGAGTTTGATATTTAGGTTTGAGTGGGGCAAATCGGTGGCCCCAAATTAGTAGAAGGATCACCAGTGACTAATAGCCAAGGATGATCCAATCTGTCAGCAGAATCAGTGGTTGACGCCAATGGCCATTCATGGTCCATTGTGAGATTTCCAGTGGAAAGCTAATGTATTCGCTTCAGACATTTTTTTAGTACTAGATGGTTCGCTTCAGACATTCACTTCCTGATTATTCAATGTTGGCAGATCCAACAAGTATGAGCTTGAGGTGGCTGAAGTTGTTTCCGGTGCCTCATTTATTAAGAAGTTTATGTTGGCAAAATGCTGAGATATTCCAAGTCAAAGTGAGCAACCAAAGTGGTTTCCAATGCAATTGTATCAACTTGAAGGTCGAATACAAATTTGACATTTATTTAGATTATTTACCTTTATGGTTCACTGGCAACTTATGGCTGAGGATGAACCAAAAATAATTTGGACATTGGGAAGGACGGAGCAAGAGGGTTGATGCCATGGAAGAGAATAAAATGTAGATAAAGAAGAAGAGAAGTGGTTGGCTGGAAGAACCAGCAGAAGAGCCGATAGGTTAGTGATGGGCGCAGTAGCCCTTTTGTAAATAGTATAAATACCTGGCGCTTCCCTTTCAATAAACATCTCCCTTTGCCTATTCTACCTTTTGTTATAAGTTTATATTTATTTCATTGATTGTAGTTTAGGTCAAAGGGGATCCCTGAAATGGCATGGGTGACATGCCAAGGGGTTAGCTGGCGCTTCTAGCCCCAACACCTAAGGCAAAATGGAAAGGGCTGACCAGTCTTCATACTGGTTAGCCTGTTAACTAGCAGAGCCCAAAGTCGATTTTCTGACATAATTTTAACTGGAGAACCTGTGTCAATTGCCACTAGGACTTTAATCTTATAGACTACTACTTCAACTAGAACCACTGACAATCCAAATTATGAGTTAATGGCTAATAGGCTATCATTAGGTATTTGCAATGAAGCAAGCGGAGGATTCTGCTATGGTCAAGATCAGGGTTGATCAATGCATTAAAAAGGTTTATCTGCCAAGCTTTGGTTTTCTATAGAAGAGCTACCACCCTGATTTGTTTGGGTAACTGACCAACATAAAAGTAATAAAGCTGAAGATTCTTATTTCCTTGAATAGACAGAAGGACTTCAACTTCTGATGGGGCAGCTAACACAAACAACCGGAAGTACTTGGGATACAGTTAGAACTAGAAAATGGTCTTGATGCACTTTTTTCCTTCAGCATAGGGAGCCTCTTGCTCTATACTGACTGATATTTTGCTTAATTACGTTAAAGGATGTGGCAGTCAGCTACTTTATGGTTGTTTCTTCTTCAATTAGTGCAGTATTATTTAGGTGTAGGCGACTTGGGGGGTGTAATGGCCAATACTTGGGACTGAGGCTTATTGGTTTTAAAACAAAGTGTCCCGAGGGGTTATGTAATTTGGCCAGTATTTCCAATATAGCCTCTTTAATATGGATGAGGGACGTTAAGTTAGACTTCACTGCTATAAGATAATGTACAATATTAGGCTCACCTTTAAACGCTGACAACACAGCGGTGATGGCATCATCTAACGTAAGATGATTCCCTACAACCAGAGTTTGTGCTTTGAGGTAAAAATGGTGGGCAAATTTGCTGATAGTTTCCCCACAATTAAGGCTGATAACCATAAAGATCTGTTTTTAGTTGGTTAAGGTTAAGTCACTCCCGAACTCCCAAAGCAAGGCAGTCTTGGAATTATTCCAAGTATGGCGATGCATCAGATAGGGGACCATAATGTCTTGAGCCCTACGGCTAAGACAATTAGTCAAGTGTTTAAGTCGCTGGGTGTCAGTGGCTTACTCCCTAGCATTTTCATAACAAAATAAGAAGGAGAAGATACTTCCTTTGCCTGGGATGCACTTTTCTTTATATGACAGTTTGAACATGCAACTAGGGAGGGGGTTTAATGGTCAAACAACGTTTATTGACATAGGGGGACCATTTTCACTTAAAGCGGAACTATTATTGCTGGACGTTTCATGAGGATGGAGGGCGTCCACTTTATTTTATAAGGTGTTGATATCTTCAATTATTGAGTATACCCAATTGTGGATGGCATGAAGGGCCATTTGGTGGCAACAAGAGGGGATAACTGCTGAGTTTTGCTTTTGAGCTTGGTAGTCTCATCTTAAAGTTCAAGTTGGTGCTGCCTAAGGGTGAGGATCCGTTGGTCCATCCTGCACATCATAGCGGGGAAATTAACCAAGAGTTTAAGGTGTTCTTGATCTAACATGAGATTAATGCCAGATTATTATTATTCATAGTTGGGTTTTATAGTTATTTTTCACTGTGAACTTGGGATGTATCTGGCAGGGAGAACCAGTTTTGTTGGGACTACAGGTGTAGTACCTCATATTCCTCAATATTTTGAGGCCAGGGGGCCCAAAGTTTCAGGGTGTTGGATGTTTGTTTTTCTTCTCTTGGTCGAGAAGTCTTTTTTCATATACATCTGGATAGGCAATTCCTAATAAAAATATATCAATTTTAACGAAAATTTGTGAAAAGTAGAAAAAGCATCAAGTTTATTAGCTTGATACCAGCCATAAAAGGGTAATCAGGGAGGTGTTTCGGGAAAAATCTAAGCAGCCCAAGCCTAGATCTATAAAATAAATGAATTGGGGATTCGGTGGCAGCCCAATTATCTCAGTTGAATTGCTTGTGCTCGTCTCATGGCTCAGGGTTGAACCCCAAGTTTGGGTAGATATTAAGGAGCATGATCCAACCGTGTTAATTGGGGCTGATCTCTAAATTTGATATAAGTCAACTTTTGTTGGGGATTATCCTTGACAGAAGTTTGGGCTTTTTGATCAAATCAGGATTGATCACCAACTTTGATATTTGTCAACTTTCGTTGGGGATTATCCTCAAAGGAAGTTTGGGCTTTTTGTCAGTTCAGGATCGATTCCCATTATCTGACGCATCCAAATCTGCCATTTGGGTAGGAATTCTGATAGACACCTTCCATCACAAGAGAATAAAATTAATCTTCTTTCTCTGGCCCTGGACATATTTGAGGAACGCCGCAGGAAGGCTTTACTGCTTGTTATAAGCGCACTACTACTCTTCTGATTGGTATCTTCTCATTTATGCTCCGTTGAGGTAATCTACAAGACTTCTCCTTTCCTGCAAGCAAGTTTAAGTCTGTGCTCATACTCCTAACCCTGCGCTTAATTACTACAAAGGCTATATCCATCAAGCAACTGAGTTTAATCTATAAAACCTTTGACCACATAATAATACAGGCTTATCTTGATGTAGCAGCTGGAGTCAACCATGGCATAACTTCAAATCTCTCATGTGGTGTTCGCTTTCCATAGAACAAGTCCATCTGGCTCATGAAACTCAAGAAAACTAAAACTGTGTTTCATGTTTCGCTTGTTTTTTCCCCTTGTGAAATATGCAGCCATTAATAATGACTCTATATATATTACATGGTCTGCACTTATGTCACTTTATCAAGACCAAATGTTCATCAATCAATAAGATAGCGTTTTATGCCCATTTGGGAAGGCGGAAAATCTCACCTAATCTCAACTTTCTCAATGTTTCATCAGAATCTATGCAAAGTTATCTTGTTAACATGGGAACCTCTTATAGGGCCCACTTTGGAGGCAAGATTGCCATTGCTTTTAAATTGAAGGTCAACTTGCAGTGGACTAGAAATAGATATATATACCAAATTTGCACAGAAGTTTTTTTCACGCTCTGCTCCAATTCATATCCACTACCACTCCACCCACTCGCTTGAATCAGCCCAGATGCACCTGCCTTAGAGCCTTCTCCATATGTGCTTCCAATAGGAGCAAGAAAACCATCTATATCCTTTGCCCTACTCCTGCTCGTTGTAATGCCATAAATAAAGACACTTTCTATATTTACCTGTTTTATTCTTAAAACTAAACTATCAGGATACCAGAATGAGTGGCTTTATAAGAAATACTATGGGTTGGGTAGGCATGTGGCAGAGAACAACTGCCTAGACGTGGGTTAGTCGCAAGGTCATGACTAGAGATGCACAAAAGGTGACATTTACCCTCATGAATAAAAATAAAAATCAGAATTTTGGGAGATATAATATCAGGTTCAGCTCCAGAAGGGTTCTTATCATATCTGGGAATTATTCAGCTCCAAATGGAGTATACATCACCTCATTATCTTGGTATTGCGTTGGTGGAAGGGTAAATACTTGGCGCACTTCAACTATAAGGAGTGTCAAGTCAAGCACACTCAATAACTGAGCTCTTAGTCATGCTAAACCTCATCACTTTCAACACTGGCAACTTGGACATAAACGTCATGCAGCCTTATTTCCCTATGTTATAGATACAAAAGGAGTTCCGTTTCTCTGAAATCTGTAATAGAAGTACCATTATGC
The DNA here is from genome assembly GCA_022478985.1 of Massospora cicadina. Lineage (NCBI taxonomy): Eukaryota > Fungi > Entomophthoromycota > Entomophthoromycetes > Entomophthorales > Entomophthoraceae > Massospora > Massospora cicadina. The sequence goes on along the minus strand of JAKSZP010000049.1, from coordinate 227,043 downwards.
CGCAATCTGCCTGAAGGGACACAAATCCTTTCATTCAAACACAATCAGATGTGGGTTTCTAGGGGGTGCCACATTTACCCACTGAAGTCACAGATAAAAAAGCGCTTTAGAATAAAAAAAAGAATTGTCTTGTCATCACAGTCCCCAGTGGTATCGCCCATCCTTATCATTCTTAGAAAAGTAAAGAGCTTAGATCATGCGTGAATTATAATAAAAGGTATGTAATAACCAGGATGGACCTGTGCCACTTTTAGATGAAAACCATCTCCTAAATAGCTTCCAGAGTCCAAATCTAATACAAAAATTTATTGGACGCCTTCTTCCAATTACTGTAGTTTTAAAACACTGAAACATGGCTTTCAAGTATTCTGGGAGTTTTTGATTATAAGATCACGGCTTTAATTTGAGGAATGTACCTGCGGTTTTCCAAGGAACCATTGACAATGTACTAGTGAACCTTTACAAGAAGTGCTGCATAGCCCACAATAAAATATTCTTATATTCTCCTAAAACTAAGGAATAAACTGGAAAGACATTCTCACAGTTTTCAAAGCACTTACAAGTCTTATCTTCATTTGAAATTATCATAATGTAAGTTCTAAAAGAACTCATATCTCTGATGAACGTTGTTATCATGGATGGCACGGATATATGTCCAGTTAAATTGAAATTGTTAGAGGAATGATCTACTACTAAGAGATATAATGGGAGATTAAAAGCTACTTGGAGTAGTAAACTTTCTCAGAAGGTTAAAATAGTTGTCTCAAATATGTCTCACCTGTAACTAGAACAACAGAAAAAATTCTTTTCAATGGTGGAAAAAGAGTTACTTTCAGGTCATCAAAAAGCCCTTCCTCTCCACTTCCGTCCTGGTACATCCTGACATGATCATACTGCATATTGTGGAAACTGACACTTTGTACTTCACGATTGGAAATCTACTTTTGCAGAAAAAGGTTGTGTGTACCATACAATAGGTTGATTAAGTAATAAGGTGCTCCCAGTGAAGAAAAATTCTTGGTTTACAATAAGTAATATTTGCCATAGTATTAACATGAGAGGAATAACAGCGTCCTATCTAGACCTAGTACCCTTTTATCACTGGAACAGACCATAAAGTTTTTGTTTTCACAAGAGTACAAAGCTCATGAACTAGTATCAGAACTGTTATCATCTTAAACTGACCAATTATATTTTTAAGATTGAGTACAAGACTAAAAGAAATTTCTGCTGCCAGACCTTTTTGGCCAATACCACGAAATGGCTTTAAAATTAGAGGATTTCAACCTTATACACTGCCATGATACTCCCTTTCAACTTGTTTGCCATCATACTAGAGAATTATTGGCATTTTGTCAACGAGATATTCACATCCCTATAGCGCTCTAATTTAAAGAAGGAATTGTTTTAGTGTTTAGTGGAATGGAAAGTAGCAAAAATAATAAGAACTACTTTGAGGAAAAAGTCCTATTATGCACAAAAATCAGGTATGGATTCTGACACACAAGAAAAAAGCAGATATTTATTTTTCTCATTTTCATCCCTTGGTAAGACAACCTGGGGCAAAATATGATGAAACTTTTATTTCTGAGGTAACTCAGCTTGTTATATAGAGACTGTATGACGCTACGTCATGCAATGCCTCTTCTATTCCCAATCAAGGCAATCCAAGAGTAACCTGGTGTGAAAAACTAAAGCCCTTGAAGGTTACTTAGCTTCTATGGTCATCCCTAAGCGTGAATTTTGTTCTCAGCCCCTTTAGGATTGTAAGCTTATAATAAAATCTTTTGCTAAAGGTGGAAAGTCTCAATAGATCTGTGTAGTTTTTACCCTTACATGACTCTGACAACAGAAAAGGAAGGTCAGTGGTTTTTTCAAGGATGTATTCTCAATGAATTTTTCCCAAGGAGATTATATTTTGAAGTAGTGCCTCAGTTTATCTTCCGTTTCTGTGGCACCATTTCTTAAAAACTTATAGATTAAGGCATGCCAATTCTCAGCATACTATTCCCAATCCAATAGTCAGACTAAAAAGCCAATCAAACTTTGGATTTGTACCATTTAGTGCTAACTCACCACCCAATATGATCCCTGGTCTGACTGGTTAAATCTTTCCCAACTTAAAAAAACCACACCACTTGTCCACTATAATGTCGTCCTTCTACACAAATCATGGGTTTCACTCAAGGATGATGAATGGTCATCCAAAGGTCTGAACCAAACGGCAAATGACTTGGTGGATGAAAGAAACACTTTTTTAAGATGTTTAAAAATAGTTTAAAGCGGAAGACGCCAAAAAAGGATGGCAGACTCTCACCATACTAAAGCTTACACATCTAAATCTGGCGCCCTTGTACTAATTAACGCTAGGAACTACTTGGCCCCTAATTTTATGTAGGATTTTTTAACTATTGCTATAGGCCCCTACTAAGTACTTCTCCAGGAGACTGAGGTGCTACAAAACGAAGTTTCCAGAAGGTTTTTATTCACTCAGTGATACATTTTTCACAGATGAAGAAGTTTGAAGAGCCCATGCTGGAGAGGCTGGTGTTGGTCCATTCCAACAACCTTGCGAGGCTTGATACAAGGTGGAGGAAATATTGATACCAAGTTGGCCTGAGGCAGCCGCTGATAACTGATTAAATGGTCTGGGTACTAAATATGCCTGAGGCAGCCGCTGATACCTGATTAAATAGTCTGTATACCAAGTTATGGAAAGCTCCTGGTAGTACGCTGATGACTGGGCCTACTGCTCATAGAAGGTGGTTGAGCTTTGGTCATGGAGAAGATTATCTCTAAGGGAGTGATGTGATGTTCAAGAAACTGACCAGACTGCCACATTGTCATAGTATTCCACAGTAGGAATGCTAGGAAACAAAAATTTGATCCCAAGATCCAAGACATTCAGAAATTGACAGTCTTAGAGTTACAAAAATTCATTTACAAAAAATATTTAGATGTAGAGATTCTATAATATGACAGAGTTCTAGTAAAAAGATATTTGTTACGTTGTTTTTTAAAATCAAAAAGTTTGACTCAATGTCTTAGGCATCTGATTGGTGTTTATAATGGGTCTGGAAGGGCTGGATTAAATCTAGAAGCCTTGAAGAATTACAAGCAGGAGCCCAAACACTGCAAGATCTGTGATGACTAGGCCTCACAAATATATAGTTAGTACCCATTAGTGTTTAAAGTTTTTAATCAATCTTATAAATATTAAAAAGACTGATATAAATTATAAATATTATAAAATTAAAAATCATTAATTTGATTACAAAAATGCTGTATAATGAAATACACATCAGAATTTGAAAGACCATCACAGCATTTACATCCTCTCTGTTAAACAATACATGTTTCTATTAACCAGAATTGCATTTACCATTATACAAGGCTTCCATTGTAAATGTACCTCAAGCTGAAAAACAATGGATCTCCTCCAGAGTACTGTCATGTGTATGTGCTATTTTATCTCTTTTTAAACTTCTTTGTAGCCATTTAGAGATATCCTGTGAGTCACTTTTTTGAGTCAATACTCTGTCAAACCTGAAGTCCCAGAGATCCAGATTTTGGCCATGTCTATTTGTTTGACAGCTCCTTTTAATTGAATAAATCATCTAATGCCCTGTTTTATAAGATTGGCAATCAGAGCAAGAACCTGGAAAAAGCAGTCATTATATCCTTTGCATATAAAGTGTGTTATAAATTTGGCAATATTCTGGAGATATGCCAAAGGGTTTTTTGCACAGGGTTAATCCCGCTGAGCAATAGGACCAATGATATGATGATCATCATCCATGAAACAACAAAATAAATTTCTGAATAAATATGGAGCACTTGCTCCCATAAAACTCTTTTATTTAATATAATAAGTATGGCGGATCCTCACTGTTCTGCTCACTCTCAACTATTAACAACCTCCTCTATCAAACATCTCATATCGCTTATATATTAGTGACTTCAGAGGATACCATTTCCTCAGCTTATTATTTCAGTTTGCCATATCTTTTTTTAGTACTAGATGGTCCCAACCCAAGGCAGCTTGCCGTATCTTATTGGTTCCAGAAATCAATCAATCATTGAATTCACGATCACCTAATTTGAGGCGATTTACCACTATTCATCATACATCAATATCTCCTAATCGCCTTGTATGGAAACAATCCAATAACCATATATTCTAATTTAATAACATCTTGTCTCAAGGCTCTCTATAAACGAAACTCATACCCTGGCTCAGCGGATTCTACCCATTCTACCATACCAACTTAGGGTTTATCATACAGTCATATCAGAATTGTGACAAAGTGATTTTTACAATTTTTGATAAAAATTCATCTAAAACTTGTTTTTAGTTTAGTTTATTATAAAACAATTTTCAATTAGATATTTAAATACGTTATAGTTATTTAAAAAGCGCCTCTGTAGTCAATAGTATATGATATACAAAGAATAGTTTCCCCCAAAGTTAAAATATAATTCATGAAAAATAAAGATGGTTATTGTTATTAAATTATATATTCAATTCTAATGAGGAATGAGAAATAACCAGTTTTATAAGCTTTGCAAGTGGTGCTTAGTATATATTTCCAACTACTTAAACGCAAGAGAAAAAAGGTTATATAATTTATTTTTATTTTTGTTAGGTGGGAAACCTGGAGTCAATACCACACCAACTGATGGTGAAAACAAAATTAATGGGAAAGGGGGAAAGATCTGGATAAACTTCTTCATAAAGCATTCTGATAGCCCTGAACTTTATGGACTGCCTTGCTACTTGCTATCTTGGTTTGGGGCATTGGTGTTCAATGCCAACACAGTCATAAATCGTCCACTACCTAAAGTTCATCTACCAGTATCAAACACAGAAGGCAAAGGTCACTGAACCCATACTCTACCATTAGGCACCCTCCCTAAAATTAAAGTTTATAATATTTTATTTCCACAAAACCCAATTTCAAAAAATAAAATTAAAAATGATTTTAAAACCATCAAAAAATTTGCTGGACTATTATTTTCTTTTATTAACTTTGTCATAGCCCCCTGATACTCCAGTGTGGGCATTGGCGTTCCTCCACCTAGTGTATTCCTTCCTGTGGGTCAACGCTTTTAGATGATTCTGAGTTTCACGCCAACTCCTTATGGCCTCTTTGTCCCTCCAAAGGATCTAGAGCTCCACCTTTAAAGTCTACATTAATTTTTCCACCCCATGTGCTCTTTATCTGCTCCACAATTTTCTTCTTCCTTCATGTTAACTATAGACATCCTTCCCATATGCCAACAGACCAATATAAAGCTTGCCACCACCGACTTTGCATTGGCTGGTTTTATTAACTTATAGTTTTATATGGACTATTTTGATATAGTCTTCCTAACAAAGGAGGCTATGGATGCTGCAGCAGCAACTTCTTTTATATCTAAAAGCTACTATACCTACAGCTTGAGTTGACTCACCAATGTCACCAAAATGGTGGTGACATTTACAAATATCCCTTTGCATCTACCATCCCAAATCTTCCTATGAAGAGTTGTTGTTAGGGCTTTCATAGTACACCGCTAAATTTGTCAACAACTTTACTGCTCCTCTAGTGCAGAACACCTCAGTGCCCCTTCACCACTGCCACTACCTTCCCCATCAACCAGACATCACAAAACAGATCCCAAGCATATATGCACACCCGATGCACTGGATCACTTTTCTTTTGAGTTCATATTTAATAAAAAATAATAGATTTGTCTCTTTTTTTAGTTATATCACTATAAAAGTCCTGTCTCTGCAACACTGACCCCAATTCTTTTACTATACTGATGCCATCCAAGTGTGGTGTTTTGCTGCCACCACCCATTCAGTCAGCTCATTAGATGGGCTTATGTGAAAAATCAGCATCAACCCATCCCTCCCGCCATAATCTCTAACCATAATAAAATTCAACCAAACAAGCTTAGGTTTAGACACCCACTATGTCCATGAAGCACCCAATTAGCCCTCATTACCCACAAATATACTGACTCTCTTTCCAGGTAAACTTAGATCCTTAGTCCTTATTGGATGAAGCAACTGAATTGGGTGAACACGTTGCCCTCTCCCACCACCCCACCCCACTTTAGATAATTTCCCAATTGAATTTAATGCTCAGTTTCCATCTCATCATTATTATTTTAAAACTTTTGTCAAACCTTTCCATAGTTTTATCAACTTGATGAAGAGGTAGGTGCTTTTCTAAATTTCAGCTCATATATAAGGTTGTAGATAATTTAAGCTTAATTTGGTGGATGGGCTTTTTCCTTATAAATAATTTTCTGACATACCTCTTAGATCTATAAAAATTATTCGAGGTGGGTCAACCATGGGACAGATATACCACACCGAGAATGTTTTCTAGCCAGTACAGGTTTCGAACTCAAAACCTGCACTAGGGGTGGAAGCAGTTTTACCCGCTCGGCTAACCAATCTTACCTCTTAGATCTATAAGTGAAATTGCTACCTTGCACCAGAAAGGCCATGATTATATGCTTGATGTAATCGTGATGGTTAAAGTTGGCTCACGCACCAAGGTAACAAAAAATAATATTAGTGCCTTTTTCTTGTTCCCATATTCCTCTATAATTTCTAGACATTATATTTCAAATTATTCTGAAGTGTTATTATGTGCCAACACGCCATGTTCCCTCCATTACACACCAAAAAGCCTAACCTATGGATGCTATTTATCTTTGATCTCATGTGCAATAATTAGTTGGGACTGAGCGTAGGAGGTAGTGACTCTAGTCTTCCCTCACCATCCGCCATAGTTTAATAGCGGTCCTCCACTACCACCTGGACAATGAATGTATGATTTATTATTGTGTTTAGTGTTTTCTTTAGTTCTTCTAGGTTGAGTGCTTCTTTGCTGCGATTGTTTAGTTTAATATTTTCATTTTTTTCTCTTTGAGCCTGTCAGTGCTTTCCATTCTCTGGTAGTTTTTCCAAAAACAAATTACTTTAAAAAAGTTTGGGTAAACGTTTAAATACAGTTTTGAAGTGCATAATTTTTGAAAGGTAGCTAAGAAAATTATGGTAATTAACCCAGTTTATCAACAGACTAAATCAAATATGAGATAGAATATGAAGAGGTATCTTTTATTCCAAGTTAGCAATGATCTTAATTTTATCTCCAGAAGAATATAATGTCCCATAGTAACCATTAAAGTCAAACATTAGATGCATTGTAATCCCATAGATAAAGAGAAAAATCCACTTGAGTTGTCCAGTTAGATTAATTCTCCTCAAGTAGCTTGTAAAGACACTTTAGTGAGCCCCACTTTTTATGAAGAGTTATAGGCAAAGATTTTAGTTTAAATTCTCTTTACAAGCTTTATAGTATAGAGCTGTAAGGTGTGAAAAGAATCTATATAAGACAATGTGATTAAAGGTTGGGTAAAACTGTGATAAAGTTCATAACATTGTAGTAAAAAAAGTTTTAGGATACTAGTATTGATTTCCTTTCTAGAATATTATAAGGATAAAAATTTAGATTTCTGTTGTAAAATAGGCTAATAAGGGCGATAGATTTTTCAAAGTCATATACTTTAATAATTAAAACCTAAGAAATGTTTATAAGCTTCTTTATGATTATGGCGCCTTAATTAACATTGCTTATTATAAGAAAAGATCTTCCAGAGACTCCTAGCCATTATTATTATTTTCATTTGGTAGCTTGGGTATTTAGTCATTAATACCATTTTGCACATCTTGATTAAGTACCATTTAAACATAATTCTTTATAACCTTTGATTATAAAAGAGTTCTTGTCCGCTTAAGTGTCAGGAAACTAATGTAATTTGATTTCATTTTAATTTATATATGCTTAAGTCAAAGGGGGTTAAAACAGAGGCTCAAAAATCAGCACTCCTGTTTCTGAATTCCATTTTTATGAAAGAAAGATAACTAAAAAAGCATTATTATATTTAAGGTGCATAATCGCTTGCTGAATATATTTTTATCTTTTATGTGACGTATTCCTACTTCATTTCTATAACTCAAACACTAGGTCTTAATTGGCATTAGATCTTTTATTTTGTATTGTATTAGCATTAAAATAACATATGCAAAATTAATTATCTCCTAAGCATCTCAATGATATTTAGAAATTACTGTTTTATTATTAAGCAAAATTAATTTGGAAGCGTGATTTTATATTCATATCATGACTATCATTAGTAAATAGCATAAAATTGATGAGTTGCAGCATAAAATAGCTTTAACAATGAGGATGTGTATGGTATAACTTGGACAAAAGGTCTTTTTTGATCTATTTACAATATCATGTTTAAAATTGAAGAAAATTTGCATTTTTGATGATAACCATATTAATCTAATTAGGCGTTTACATAGTACTTTATCTATTATATGCAGGCAATTGGGCTATACTTTTTATAAATTTTATCTAAATGAGTAATATTAAAAAATATAAATTTTTAATTTTTATAAATTTTAAATTCTATTTGGGGGAAGGATGACAAGGAGATGGACACTTCTGATAAGACACAAAGAAAGCGAAACTCCAGCTAGAGGAGGGCACCACAGAGAAGCTAATGCTATCTCCTGTTGCTAGTGGGAACGCCAAGACAGGGAGGGGGATCACGTGTGTAGGGGCAGGCGCCACTATTGAGCACGTATGTAGGAATGGGTCTGATTTGATGAACCAAAGTGGGAACCAGGATGAAACCAACTGGCAGTGACGTGATGGGAGGTACCCAAACATCCAAGCCCAAAAGTGGTCCACTAAGTGTGACCTGAACCAGCGTACAGCTTCCTGGAGGGTGGGCGTGGAGCCTGAGATGGCATCCAAGACAATCGTGTGGATAGTCCACATGGCGATTGTGACCTCCAAGGCATGGAGGGAGGGTAAAAGAGGGGAGGCCATTGATAAAGCAAACATGTCCTTAGACAGACTAAAGGGCTGTGCCTGATCCTGGCGAAGCAGACGTTGCACCTCACACCATATTACTTTTGATAAAGGGCACTTTTCCAAGCGGTGAAACAGTGTTCCATACTGGCCACACACAACACAGGATGAGTGCAAAGCGTTAGAGAGTTTGGCAGTATGTTATCCCATCTCAAGCAGCGCCACACATGGGAACAAATATGTGGCTGCAGAAGAGGGTGATGGGTATACTTTCAAATGGTTTTCTGGGTATCAAGGGGGTAGGAGATGTCCATAATGTCCAGGTAGTCCACCCTGGACAAGGTATGGGGCCTCATGGGTATCACTTCGTTCAGAATGGGAAGTCCCTGTACCTCCTGGGTGAACCAAGGAGAGGGGCGCCCCCCTCTGGGAGGTGTGCCCACAAATGTGAATCCTCCACTCACTGCTCCACATGGAGAGGAGGATCCTTTTGAAGTGGGGCGACATCCCATGTGGGCCTGCTGCTGAAGGATGTGAAGACAGGTATCTTAACAGAGAGTGTGGGTGGGATGGATTGGTGAGGCCCAGGGCGCAGGAGAAGTTGGAGCGGGTTGCGCAGGACCAGTGCTGGGCTAAAATTGCAGGGTTAGTAATGGCAGCGATTTAGGTGCCAAGGATCTTGGCTGCATGGGTCTCAAAGTTGAGCAGGCCCATACCACCACTATGGCGAGGGCCAAACATGACATCCAGGCGCACCGGCAGTGGATGGCCTGACCAAAGCCACCCTTGAAGAAGGGCATATAGTGATTTGAAGAAACTTGAGGAAAAAGCAATGGCGTGGGCCCCAAGACAAACTTTAGAGAGGAGCATTGAGTTGGCTAGTACTAACCTGCCTGTAAGGGAAGTCTGACGGGCTCTGAGGGAAGCTATGCATTTCATTACATTGTCTTGTATATGGCTTTCCATTATCAACGAGGTGTACCCGCCTGCCTTCAGCCACACCCCCAAATGGCGGACAGGGCCAACGGTGGGACTTGGCACAAAAGGGAGCACAAGCGGGGCGGTGTGGGGTGGGCAAGTCAAGCTAACATGTGCGTTAGCTGATGAGGTGGGTAGGAAACAAGGCGCTGGGGACCAGCGGTCTTGATACTGACCAAGGAGGATGATTTCAGTTTTGGAGGCGTTGAGTGCAGCATTACTTACCCTGGAGTAAACAGGATAGTTTATCAAGCGCGCGTGCATCATGATTGTTAGACACCCCAACCACACAATCATCAGAAAATGCTAACATCTTGACTGGGGCTTGGCCTTGCACATGGACCCCAGTAAGGTGGGCATTCACATTTCAAAGAAGTGGGTCAAGGCTGAAGTTATACAAGAATGGGCTAAGAGGGTCACCTTGGCGTAGGCCCCTTTGAGGGCGGACTACTTCCGTGAGAAAGCCAGGGCCACGCACAGCCATTGTGGTGGATTCCGTTAGCAACATCACCCAATTGATGAAGCGAGGGGGTAGGCGTAACCTGTGGAGGAAGACTCTGAGGTAATCCCAGTTGGCTCTATCATAGGCCTTCTGCTGGTCTAAAAATACAAGTGCTCCAGAGGCCGTGGACTGACAGACGTTTGGTACAGTGTGTATATTGTCCCAAATCGACCTTCTGAGTATGAAACCAAATTGTTCAGGGGAGATGAGAGCAGAGGCAACAATCCCTAGACGGTTATCCATGATTTTAGTAAAATTGTTTGTATCAGTGTTAGTGAGAGAAATGGGGCGCCAGTTGGCCAAGTCCAGCTTATCCCCTTTTTTGTATATTGTAATAGTTTAGGCCTCTTGCACTCCAGGTAGGAGGCGCATTTCCAGAAGGCATTGGTTAAGAGAGGCAAGCAGCAATGAGGATAAATCCTTGAATTACTTCTTATAGAACTCATAGGGGATGCCGTCTAGGCCTGGGCATTTCCTATATGGTGCACTGCAAATAGGGGACCAAAGTTCATTCTGAGTAATCAAATTCATCAGCTCCAGTAATTGGGAAACAGTGCAGATGTGTGCACTATCAAGAAAATTTGTCATTTGGCTGGCTGAATTGGTTTGGATTGATACAGTCAGAGTAATAGTTTTGTATCTTGACTGCCACTTCATCTGGCGTATCCGCTACTGAATTGTCTGGCCTTAGCACCTGTGCGCAGGCCAAGCTCTGGAGCAGTGTAAAGAATTTCTGAAAAAAGTAAGCAGAGCACATGTCATCCACTGTAATGTGTTTAGCTTTATACTAAACACAAACCTGATGCTTGTGTTGTCTCACTAGAGCGTTAAGGTGGGCGGCCACTTCCTCCCACTTGTGACCCCAGCCTGGGCTGTAGCCCACGGCGGGGACATTGGACTCCAGGTGGTCCAACTTTGCTAGAGTGCGCGAAATGATTGACAAGGCAGCCTGTGAGTGGCGGGAGAAAAGGTGGCGAGCCTGGCGGATTTTTCTTGCCTTGAAGGTAGACCATGTTGAAATTGGATCTGCACATAACAGTGTGACAAACTCCAGAGATGAGGTCGCGGATTCCACCCATGAGGAAAATCTTGGTGATGCAATTTTGGCAGGCAAAGTTTACATCATTTCGGAGCCTGAGCTGCTGGGTTAGATAAATGGAAGGAAATCAATACCATCCTGTGGTCAGAGAAATCGATTTTTGTCATGGTGAATTGGAAAATTTGGGCTCAAAATTTCAACAGTGTAAGGATAAGGTCGATGCGGGACATGGACCTCAACTGGCCATTGTGTATGTGGGGACGCGACGTGTTTTTGAGTAGCAGAGAGTGGCGCGGAAAAGAATGACCAACCCTAGGGTGGTTTTGAGAATGCGGAGTTCAACGTGCCCCTGTGGGAGTGCAGGCGATGAGGGCCAGCGGTCTGTGGATGGGCTCAACCAGCAGTTCATGTCACCAATGACAAAAGGGTCAGGGGGCAACAGAATGGAATTGACTGACAAGAAAAATTCCTGATGTTCACGTTCACAGGTTGGGGAATAAACGTTGATGATAGTGTGCACTTCGTCATCCCATGAAAAGATGATAAAAAGGACGTGGCTGTTTAGGAATGAATTTGATGATATAAATTAAGATTTTTGTTCACTTGAATTAGCACCCCACAGTGCTCAGACCAAAAGGAGAGGGAAGGGAGGAGCATAGTTTACCATGTTTCCTCAGTACCACATGCACAGTGGGCTTCCTGAATGGCCAGAATGTCCATGGGTAAATTATTTTGTAAAAAACTCAGTTTCCTAGCCTGGGATGGTGAGGCTTTGAGTCCAGCGATGTTCAACGTCCTTAAAGTAAAGGCCCCCCATTGCACCTTGGAAGCGAGGGGAAGGGCACCCAAGCCATTCAGCCTTCTCTTTTTCTTCATGGCACTTGTTGGCGCCTTAGGTATGTGATCCTACAGAGTAATTATTGGAGTGGTTAGCTTTAGCAGTCAGGTTTGCATTGGCTTTTGCCTTTGCTTTTTCCCCTCTGCATGACGAGTTTTTTGCAGTGTGTGCATTTGTGGTGAACCATTTCTTGGAGGTGGAATATTGGCAGGAAAGTTGGTGACCAACTTGGTCTCAATCAATGCTTAGGCGCATTGGTTGGGTGAAACTGACTCGCCCATCAGGTGTTCAGCTTGGGTGGCCCGATAAGCTTGGGCGTCCCAATCTGATTGGTCAAGGGATTAATGAGCTGCTTCTGCCACAAAAGTCTCAATGTCCTCCTGAAGCTGGGCTGGCAGGATTGGGGAAGCGGTCTTGGCCGCCTCCTTGGCTGCAACCCTGTGGCCTGTTTGACCTTCTTCCTCTCTTGTGGGGACAATGGCTTTACTAGGATGTAGCAGCCTTGCGCTCCCCATGGGAAGGCTGCCTTGGTGTCTAGTGTCAGTTCATAGTGGTCTTCTCCACCGCCCATTAAATCTGAGACAATCTCTTGGGTGTAACGCCCTCCTTGATGGGGAAGGTGTGGGCCTTGTGGCCAAAAGCGCTACAGAAAGTGCAGATGGGAGGTGCGCTGTCCACGGTGACCCATAATGGATGGGTGTTATGCCCATCGATGTTGACAAAAGCAGTATGCAGGGTTTGGGTCAGATCCTCCACTATCCCCACAGCTGAGGTTAGGACTGCAATCGCTTTGCCTGTGTACATGTTTGGCATTAGCGTAAAAGTGCTGCATTTCAAAGGATTGTATTTTGCTGTATATGGCAAGCCCAGCCTTCAGGTGGTGCTCGAGTACAATGCACTTGACCATTGTGGGCAGGAAGTCAAAAGTTACAAAAATTTGGTTTGATTTAGTACAAAGGGTGCCTTTGTTTCGATGACCCACTGACCATCTGGGAGGTCTACTATTACATGCACCTTTTCAGCTTTGTCTGCCACTTCCTTACTCTCAAAGCCAAGATCCAGCCTACCATGTGTCATGGAATGGGGTGCGATGTACACTGCATTTGGGAAATATGTGTGTACATCTCCACAAAACATCTCCCAAAGCGCCGTTTGCTGAACATTCAGGAAAACATGCACCCTGTTTTCCTCCGATGATAGTGGTTGGGAGTGCGGCATATTGATGTACTGGTTGCAATGAGCTTTCCAAGCTAAAATTTCCAGGGAAATGGTAACCGCCAGTTTTTTATTAAGTTTATTTATTCCTCCAGGCTCGCCGAGGCGTTTGTGAAATTTGGATGATGTGGGGCAATACCTGTGCCCTTGACTTTACTCGCCCAACTGCTATATGACATTGGGCGCCAACTAATCTCCTCAATGAGATTATCAAACTTTACTTAGACTTGAATTTAATTTGTTGCAAATTGTTTGCAACGAGAGAGAAAAGTTAAAAATTAGTAATATGTTTCTGCTCTTATTTTAGCTTGTCTTTAACACACATAATATATGTTTACTACTCCTCTATCTATTTATTGTTATCAATATGTCATATTAAAAACTTAAATCTATACATAAATCTGATGCCAACTTTTGCAGTTCATGAGATGTATATAGACCTTACTTTGTCTTATATAACTATAATCATGCAAAGAAAAAGTTACAAAAGGCACCTTATCAAGGTTAATCTAGGTAATATTATTTTAAGATTTAACTGTATAAGATTGTCTATAAACATTTTCAAGGCAAAAGAAAAGCATATAAAGTTTGCACAAGCTCTTAAATTATAGGTCTTTATTTAATGGTAGTTTTAGGAATTATGGGTAGTTGGGTTGCTTGGTTGGTGCTTGTTGGGCTTCAATTTTGTGTCTTAACGTTGCTGTGCCTAAGAAGCTAACATTTAATACTTGAAGCAGTTTAGGATTTACAGAAAAAAGATTATTTAATGTTGAGAGTTAAGTCACGCTTAGGTCCCACCAGCTAGAGTGTCATCTAATGGTAAGTATGATGAAAGTACTTATTAAAATCAAGTGATAAAAAGAGATATAAATAGTGACATAACATTTTTAGTATATAATAGGGGTTATAAATTGCTTTTAAAAACCAAACTTAATAAGGAAAATACTAATAAAATTTATAAATGGGGAATCAGGATTATAAATTCTTGGTCAGGTGATGCATCTAAAATTTATAAAGTCTCTGTAAATATTTTAATATATGGATAAAAGATATGTTAATAAATACTAAGTCAGATGAGACTTGGTATCACTTAATTAGATCAATGAGAAAATTCTTGATTGTTAGCCTTTTATAAGACATTTTAATTTTTTTCCTCAACTACCACCTAGAGTAGTGGTCGCCTAACAATCTTATGATCTTCATTTCAAATAGCATAATTTTATCTTGGGGTATATTGGGTTCAATATTTGTTTGACAGAATTTCTCTAGTATTAAAGTGAGCCTTACAACTATCAAATTTTTCCATATGATTTATGTATGGGATTTTTTTACAACCTTCTTGGGTCTATGCGTTGATTCTCCAATGTAGCTTACTGATTCATATTCTTCCCATCATGTCATTATCCTGATAAATAACCTCAACTACTTCAAAAATTTTGGCAGGGATATACCAACGTAAGAATTGTCTATGTACATGGTCGATACTTACTTCAATTGATAATATTTTATTGAATGTTCAACCCACGTTTGAAGGTCATAGCATATGGCTCATCCCATATGAAATCTGATAGCCTTAGTTCATTATATACAAATATGATAGTAAAGACTAAATCAGACATTTAAAAGCGGGTAAAGGTCAGCAGGTTGCATTTGGTGCATTGTTTTTCTCTAGTAAACGTTTTGTTTAATTTATCATTGCCTCTGATTAAGTTATATAAAAAACTGGGCTAATCTTATTAGCGCTTTTCAGGCTCTTTGCTATGTTCCTAGAAACTTCGCGAGCTAATAGAGCCAGGATGCCATGGTTTCTCACATACAAAACCTTTAAGGGCGACATAATAGCAATAAAATGGAAATACATCCCATAGGCCATCAACGTGCTTTGGAGATATTGGTCCTAGTGTAACGGATCAGTAGTTGGCTTCATGCATAATAGTGAATCTAATATTTTAAGTGCTCTTTTTACATTCCCATTAGTTGATGGGTTGTAGGGCGCTGATACAGGTTGCTGAGCTCACATGCTCATAGCAAAGATTATACAACTCTTGAAGTAAAACTTTTCCCATTGTTGCAAAGCAGATCCTGAAAGCAGCCATAAATAGTAGATATAATTCCTTTAAAAAGTTAGCAGTAGCCTTAGTGATCTGTGAATGAATGGAAATTTCTTTGACTCACTTTGTGAAATAATTGATCCCTACAAGGATGTATGGATTTGTTCCTGTAGGCTCAGGCAGTGGACCTATGTCATCTAGACTGATGGTACAAAATGGCTTCTGAGGGGTCATTAGCAGATACTTAAATTTGGCCTTATGCGAGAATTGTTTTTGACACTTAATGCAAGCGTCTAAGACTTCCAAGCAGAGTACAGTATTTCTTCTCACCAGTGTCAACCCTTGATCCATTTTTAAGTTTTTATGACTCATCCATGTCCTAAAATATATTGTGGGCTTCCGTTATAATTGGTGCCTCTTCTGAAGGTCACATTTAAGTAACAAATTAATTTCACTTTCCTTGTATAGTTAATCTGTTGAGAACTTTATTATTTTTAAGCAAGTTTCAACATTTTTTTACTGGTCCATCTTCGTCTTTACAATAATCTTGCTTCATGAGATGGTCATGTAACCTTTCAGCTTAATTATTGTTTGAATGTAGTAGGGAAAGTGTGCCATGCCACCTATGTTCCTGCTTCATTTCAGCTTAATAAACAATATTCATGTTGTAACGCTGAAGTTTAACCCATCGGTCTAGTCTCCCTGTAAATTATTTCATCTTTTGCATCCATCCTAAAATACATGGTCTCTAACAACTATAAAGTTTATACCATACAGAAGTGACAGAAATGTTTCAAAGCACGGAGAACATTAGGAACTCTTTCTCTGAGACACTTAAAATTCACTCATCTTTGGTAAGCGCTTTGCTGTAATAGGGTACTTAGTGACAGATGCATTCTTCATCAGGTAGTGAGATAATGGCCCATATGACTAAATTGGAAGCGTTTATAAAAAGAATAAATGACTTCTATAGTCCAGATGTAATAGAAATTATCTTCTTTTCATAAAATCCATCATAGTCTTAAGTGTAGTTTTCTTGTTTTACTCACCTTACTAAAGAAGTGTTTTTGTAAAGCAAATGGAAAGAGGTTTGGCAAATTGAGAGAGATTGAAAATAAATTGATGGTAACATCTCATCATTCCTATAAATAACTGTATATCTTGAATGCTTTTTGACTCAAGAACATTGAGGGATTGCATCAACCTTATTTCACTAAGGCTGAATCCCTTTACTAAAAGTATGGCATGTCCTAGGAACATAATTTCTACTGTAGTAAGGTACACTTTACAAGCTTTAGATTGATATGTGTTCCTCATAGCAATTAAAATTGATTTGAGGTGGTTCAAATGATCTTTAGAGATTTTAAAGGACACCATCATGTCATCTAGATAGATGATCATAAAGCTTATTTTGAGGTCTTTCATCAGTGATCACCATTTATTGAGATACAGAGGGAACATTGTATAATCCCTGAGGGAGCTGAGTAGATTGAAAAATCTTTCCATGCATAACAACGTGCATTTTTCTTAGTCCTCTGGTCATAGATCCATCCGCAAATAACCACTGGCGAGATTCATCACAATGAAGTGATTTTAGCTGTAGAGTTTGACCAGAGCATCATAAAATTATGGGATTGGATAGCTGTCCTTCCTAGTGAAGCTGTTTAGCGCTCTATAATACATCACTACTCTGTAACCAATATTTTCTTCTTTATGAGTAACATTGGGGATAACCATGGACTCTAAGAGGGAACAAGTACGCTGACATCCAAAACTTGTTTTTACTCAATCTTCATTTATTACTCCTCTAATTATGACTTCTTATTTGGCTTTGATTATATTGGGGCTTAATCCTTCATCAATAGTAATTGTACAGTATTTAATGCGATCATACTCAACATATGACGTGGAGAAAACATCTTAATAGTCTTCAAGTAATTGATGCACTTTCTCAAGTTCCTCTGATTTAGCTTTTCATTCTTGAACTTAAGGAATAGCACAATAAATTATTATCAAGTACAAAACAAGGTGAGTTTAATAAAATGGTCCTTGTTAATTTTATTAATGTGAAGTAGTTGTACTTTCCCATTCTCTTAGTGTTTCTTGACTAAAATATCTTGATTAATCATGTTTAAAGAAGCAGCTTGATTGGCCGCTGATAATCTGGGTCAAGGAAACCCTGGTTAAACTCTTCGTTCAAATATACTGAAACTATTGAAGCTACTGATATGTAGCAAGAATTTTAGGGGTATCCAAAGGCTTATGTTGGTAGAAACTACCCTATGTTCTCCTGGTTTAATCTTTACCTCCTCAGTAGCATAAAATGGTATACTTTCTGCTGCATCTATTGATCTGAAGAGCTTTTTCAATTTCTCTAAAATCAGAATATTGCAAAATTTATATAAAAGTGAGTACTCAACTTGACAAGCGTATAACTTCCTGCTGGAGTTTCATATTAAGTACAAATGAAACTACATAATTGAGGTGTAACAAATAGCCTTCTTTCAGATTGATGACCTATTCTTATTATATTATGAACTGTGACTCAATAAGTATATCATGGTGGGTATTGTCCAATGTAACTTTGAATGCCGAAAAACAAGTTTGCTAACTCAAATTGCCAAAGATAAATATTCACCTATTGCCTTGTTGTTGTTTGGACTGGAAGTGTTATACTCTTGAGTGTACTTAAGATTTTTAAATGTTTTATCATTTGATGAGACAGAATGTGACAAATTTAATTAGGACCTTATATCCAAAATAGCCATTACTCTGACAACCTAAATCATCACTTCTACTTTGGAGATGGTAATCCAAACTTTGGCAGGAGGGCTAACACCTCTAAAAGGCGCAACTTTGCGTTGAGCTTTCAAGCAGTCTAAGATATTAATTCATAATTTACACTAGACTTTGCATGATTGCTTTGGGTCAGATCAACATGGCAAGGTATTGATAAGCATTTCTGGCCACATCATTTATTCTGGGGCACATAATGACTTGGCTGAGGTAAATACCTTCTAAGCATAGGCGTCATCTATGTTTTTGGCGGTTAAACGATCCATATTGGCGAGCTCAATGGGTGTAACTAAACTATAATAATCTGCGTCCTCTAACTCTCTTCAGAGTCATTGGTAGAATCAATTTTCAGTGCACTCAAGATGAGCAATTAGTAGTTTTTTCCTGCAGTTACTTTAGGTTGGTCAGCCTTAGAGGTTCCTAACCTAAGCTGACCGCCCTTTTCCCTGCTTGGAAAGTACAGGGTTCTTCTTGGAATACATTTTTTGGTGTGGTTGTTCTCTTTAGAGTAGTTACACTTGGGATTATCACTTCTCAAGTTTTGCTTGTCCAATGGTATACAGTCTGGTTTTATTAAGAGCCTTTCAGGATGTTCTAGTTTGTGTATCTCAACCACATTGAGCAGGGCTTCTCTGATGTTTAGATAGATTTAAAAACTTTATATGACCAGCGTGATGTGCATGGCCTGGACAGGGTTGATATTTAAACCACCAACAACGGCAGCTATGGTACTATCCAATTTAAATATTCTTTGAGGTCATCAGCGTTTGGGATTTGATATAGAAGCGATCTATGAAGTCAGCCAGGGTCTCATTTTGGCATATCACAATTTTCATGAAGGCCTGTTTTTTCATACTCAAGCTTTTATTGGAAGTTAATTTTTTGATGAGTACTTGCTTCGCTTCACTATAGGCATTTAGGCCATCCATATGAGGTATCAATACCTCTTGAGCTATACATCTCAAACAAAAAAGAATATGCTTAACATTTTTTATGGTCAGTCGCACCTTCCATAGCAGCTTCATAGACTGAGAGGAAATTGCAATACTCCCTTCGCCAGGTGTACCCCTGTCCTTAAAGTAGGCTTAGAGGTAGGTGATCCCATTTCTGTGACGACATGTACTCAAGGAGCATTGGATTCAGTAATCTCAGTATGTGTGTTGCTCTATTCAACTTGATGCAAGAGTTAATGTATTTTTTCTCTATAGAGGGTCAAAATATTTCTCCCTCTTTTCTAGAATAAGTATTGGTGTAACATCACAAAGATAAATTTTTCTTTTGACAACTTTAACATTGTCTATATTTTTATACAGATGTCCAGAACATGAATTTGTTAAATATGGATAGCGGTAATTTTGCAAGAGTTTGATCTCATTATCTAGTACTCCAATGTGAAAATCAATTCCTCTTTCATCTCTTTGCATTTAGTGCTCTTAGGAGGCTTATCAGCCTTAGTTTTCAGTTTTTCTATGAGAATATTATAAATTTTGCTCAGCTTTGTTGAGGTGACAATTAATTTTTTATTTTCTTCTTGACTAGGTAATTTTCTTCTCATCTCACTCTCCAATTTAATGAGTAGCTTGTAAATGGAATAGTCCACACCTGGGTTGCACGAATTGCTAGATCCTATTCAACATGGGCCACTTGGGAAATATGAATTTTAGTTACTAATTGATCCTCAAAAGTTTGATGGGATTTATCTCATCAATTTAGTTAGGACTTTCTCTAGATGGGACTTAAGGACCTTAATCTGTTTTTCCTTATTAAAGAAGCTAGTAGAAGTCTTTTCCACCATTTCAAAGAGGGCATGGACGTTTTTCTTTGAAGCTTATGAGTGAAAGCATCACGTAACCTTTTAGTTTTTTAAACTCTGTAATGTCCTTCCTGAGAAGCTCCACAGCTTTCTCCACATACTTGATAAAAAAGGGAGTTATCAGTCCCCGTTTTGTTAGAAGCTGTATGATATAATGAAAAAAAAAGCTTTAATCAGTTTTTAATGTCCCCTATACTTTGAGATGCTAAATTATATACCTGTTCATAGACCAACCATAAGCCACTTATGTAATAATATGATTGTGAAATTCCTCACTTTAGACTCTTAAGTGCACATATGTGAAAGCAATGGGTGTACAAATTTTAGATCTAGCGAGATAGATTCACACTTGAACCATAAGTCTCTGGGAGAAAATTTAATCATATAGGCACATGAGAGCCCTGTCTATGGCGTATGAACTTTTCAGATTGCTCTTTCTCCTGGGTTAATAACTCATAAAAGTAAGTCTCAGATTCCTTCACTATTTATTAGTTTATAAATTGAAATTTAAGAATCTTCATTTCTTTATCTTGTACTTATTCAAAAGTGACGATGGGCGTACTTGCCAATCAGTAATCTTCTACACCATTTCTGTTATGCACCCAGCAGGTAACATCGTCAATTAGGTTATCTTCCATGGTGTGATTAATTAGGTGTAGGTAACATTAAGTGTTGGCTGAGCCCCTGTAGTAAGAATTAGCCTTTTGGACTTCCATCTTTGTGGCTTGGTGGTGCTATTCCCAAGATATCCAAGTCAATACTTTAAGGAAATTAAGATTCAAGAAATTTCATTTTACCTTTAAGTGTGGCAAGTTACACTTATGTCCCGTCAGCTAGCGTATCCATCCTATGGCAAGTAGGGTTAAAAACATTTTAAGTCAAGTACCAAAAACGTCTTCAATAGAATGACAGCTTTACATTAGTATAAGGTAGTGGATTTTATAAATTGCATATAACAAAATAACCTCATAAGAAAAAATTAATAAAATTAATGTGAGGAATTCAAATTGTATGCTCTTTGCCAGGCGATGCATTGGGATTCTATATTATCTTTGCATCATATTTTTGATAGGGACAAAAGGTATGATATATACTTAGTCAGATGAGATTTGTTTCACTTAGATCAATTGGTGGACAAATATTGATTCTTACCCTTTTGTGGGTGATCTTAATTTAATGCCTCATGCGCCACCTAATATAATGGTCGTCTGACATTTCAATGCTTCTTCATCACAATTATTGTGATTCTCAACAATTTTGTTAGCATTAACTTAGGGCTTCCGCTTTATCATTTACTTTGGCCGATTTCACCTTATACCTCCTAAAATAAATCCAATGATTATTGCTTTGTTAGGCATAACACCTCTAATTATTAACTTTAGGTTATTTAGCATCTGCCAAACATGATTAGTATTGTTAACCTCCCAGATTGACAAACTTTGGAAAATGTCCATCAAAGTGCTCCACTAGTTGATACTCCAGGCTAATATTCCTTACTTCAACTTTTATCTTTATTTTAGGGAACAAATTACTTTTTCAGTTTATCGCACCTTATTCTAACTTTGCCTTATCTCATGAGCACCTTCATCTGTTGCTTACTTACCTCTATCTGTAGAGGATCTAGGATAGTAAATTCTGATCTGTTCCCAGTTCCAACAGGATAAGTTCCAAGCTTTGTTATATCCCCATTTTTATCCATTATTCCTAGAACTATCAAAGGTGCTAATACTCTTTTTAATAAAATAACTTTGCAATCGTACCTTTTTAGGCTCTTTGTGTTGTTTTATCTCTCTCAGGACCACTGAACCTGGTTACGTTAAGTACCTGTTCAAATCTCTCTACCAGAAATCCTTACTGCTTTATGGCTCTTTACTCTGCTCTGGCCAGCGGGATTGTTTACTCTCTCTGGGAACCTCTGGCCTCTATCTTGCCATGCACCACTATTTACATGATGACTTCTGAACCAACCTTAATTAAGTCTTCCTCTCCTGTAAAATTCAGGAAGCTTTAAAGAACCTGCCTTAAGACTCTGCTAAGTTCCAAAACCAATTAAGGAGGATTTCATCTTGTGTTTTTGAGCTTGAATTGGTCTGATAGTTTTTCTAGTACTAAATTGAGCCTTACTGACTATCAATTTTTCTGTATAATTTCTTAATAAGATTTCTTTGACACCTTTTTGGGTCCAGACATCAATTCTCTCATGGTAATCAATTGATTGGTATTCTTCTCATCATTTCCGGTATTCTGATATCTAACAGTACTAACATAGAATTCCCACAATATGACTGTCACAGTAATGCTTAATAAATTGCATCTGCCTAAAATGAGAGGAGGAAAAGTTGTTCTTATAAGCTTATTAACTTAAGTTTTGTGGAAAGGAAGAGATTAAATAAATAGAACACAAATTGAGTATATATTTACATTTAAATTGGGGATTTATATATATTTTTAATAAATAGGCCATTATAGAATTTATCTCAGGATTAAGATTATCATACGCAATAATTTATATAGGAGAGAATTTTCACTTATAGGATAAAGAGAAGTACATGTGGCTATATAAAGAACTCATTATATTTTTGAGGTTGCATTGATTTTTTAGAGTTTCAAGAATCAGGATTGAGCAATGCTTTCAGATAAATGCTAGGATACATAATGATTATATGTTGATCAGCTGAATACATCAAGAATTTCAATAGTAAAGTTAGTATCTGATTGAGTCTTAGATATTGAAATATGTGTATGAGGCTCAGATTTTCATGGTAATCTAGGATAGAGCAGATATAGTTTGAAACCAATCAGAGTTCTGAGAAAGGCTTTACTTCATCATAACTTCTTCAATTGTAACCTATCAGTTATAGATAGATAGAAATTTTATATTGTCAAAAACCTTGTTACTATTTAATTGGAAGCGAGGTAATAGACATTGTAGATTTATAAATTAAAAGAATTTAATAATATTAGCAATCAGGTGAAGGTAAAGATATTTGTACTCTTTGAAACCCCCTTGAATTCTATAAAAAATAATCCAAGTGAACTCTTTTCTTAACTAATTTTAGTACTAAAATAAAATATAGTATGATTGTTAAATTTTATGGTTTTACAGAAGGTAATTTTGAGAGAAAAAATGATGGTAGGATCAATTCTCCTATATTTTTCACTAGAAAAGAAGATATTAGAATATATGACAGTTGTAAACTTTTTATCTTTCTTTTTTTATACAAAATTTTAGGACAAAAAGATATAAAGCTCAGAAGTATATGTTTGATAAAAACAATTATTGGCTTCTGCTGTCATCGCTGTTTTTGACAAGAAAAAAACAGATACTTTGCTGCCATATTCTCAGATATATGTTATTTGGGGTTCATATATTTGTCAGGGACTGATAAAACTTTATTTCAGTTTGTGATAGCAAGCCGTGAACTTGCTAACCCTGAGCTAAAGGTCCAGTATAACAAAGGGGCAGTGCATACCATATAGAGAATGGCAAGGGCAATTGAGCGGTTTAACCCTAAAGAAGGAAGTATTGCTTCACCACTCCCATTATTGTTAAGGCCAGTACACCAGCTAGGCTTAGACGAGGAAGGAATAAAATGGGGAATTGTTCAGTTATAGGTGTTTCTGCACACGTAGTTATGGGTTTTATGGAATAATTGGTTAGACTGTATAGCTTGTTTACTATATGGTATATGGAACTATTATAATAAAACATGTACTTAAGGGATTTAGCGTATGATAAATATTTTATTGACTGTAAAGACTAACCATCTGAATAACCTAGTTTTATATCACATCCATCTTCCTGGACTTTCCTAAGCTCAATTGATTTTTGAATGGAGCACTATAGTTCTTTTGAGCTTATGGGATTGCTCCATGCATATGATTTTGAAAGCAGTGAGAATCGTCTCAGTCTCATTGTAAATTTGTTTTGGTGCACTTAATTGACTCAATATCATCGCAATTAGGGTAATTTGGGCGATTGATTGAACAAAACTCATTACAATTATGATTTAATATGCAATAAATCGATCTAACTTCAGCAGAAATGCTCTTGATCTGATCAATTGGATCTGAAATCTCAGGAATTCCTTTAAGTGTCAGGCTTTACCCTGACATCATCCCCCACAAGGGCTGAAGCTACCTGCGAGGCCTTCTTCTTCCATAACTTTAAAAGAT
The DNA here is from genome assembly GCA_022478985.1 of Massospora cicadina. Classification (NCBI taxonomy): domain Eukaryota; kingdom Fungi; phylum Entomophthoromycota; class Entomophthoromycetes; order Entomophthorales; family Entomophthoraceae; genus Massospora; species Massospora cicadina. The sequence continues at coordinate 202,747 of JAKSZP010000049.1, read as the reverse complement.
TGCCTGCAATTTTTAAGTTCTCTAAGACTCCCAAGTGCACTCTTCTGCAGGATATCTAGCCCATCTGACCAGGTATTGCATTGTCCCACAATGCTTACGTCTTCCAATGATAGCCTCTATCTCATACTCTGGATTAAGACTATCAATTAGAGGAGGCAGCACTTTTACCTTTCTGATGAGGTAATGAGCTACCATTTTTATTGTACAAGAGTGACCGATGAAAAACATCATGAATTTTCCATTCTTCTGGTAGAGCAACTTGGTAGGCAACCTTCCCAATGACATCCTTTACCTTATACGGTCCTACAAGCTAATGGGCTAAATTCTGGCATGGTACACCCAATGGAACATTGCGAGCATCCAAATAAACTCCACTCCCAACTTCTAACGTCTTCCCATGCACTTTTTTTATCTGCAAAATCCTTGTAAGACTGCACTTCTCAAGTTAATCTTGCTTGACATAATGCATGGGTCTGATGAATATTCTTCAGAAATTCTCTTCCTGATGTATTGTTCACTTCAGTAGTTGGCAGTGGGTCCCAACTCACTTCTTAGCCATAGTTAGCCTTAAAAGGTGACATCCTAATGGAGGCATGGTCCATGTTATTGTAACAAAACTGGGCCATTGGTAAAAGCTCAACCCAAACTATCCTGTTCAGAATTCACTTAACATCTCTTGTACTGCTCCAGCACCTTATTGACTCCCTCAGTTTGTCAATCTGTTTGGGGATAATATGCAGTAGATAGGCATCTCTTAATTCCAAGATCTGACATAATCTGCTTCCAAAAGCGTGAAGTAAACTGTGGGCCTCTGTCAGAGATACCTTCCTTGTGTATTCCGTGATATAAAAATACTTTCTTTATAAATAGCTGGGATGTCTCTTTGGCTGTGACATTGGTGGTCATAGGAATGAAGTGAGCCATTTTTGTGAAACGATCAACTACCACTAAAACTGAATTGTACCCCTGAGACTGGGGTAGCTCAACGATATAATCTATGATAACTGATTCCTAAGGCTTATGAGAAAATTTTAACGGTTCTAATTGACCTTCAGGATGGCCCCTCCTACCCGTAGTACACACAAATCTCACATCCAGCCAGTTACTTACTAACATCTCTAACCAGCTCAGGCCAGCGGTAAGTTCTCTGGATGAGAGCTACCATCTTGTTTCTCCAGGATGTCCAGCCATTCCTAAGTCATGGTATTTAAGTAATATTCTAACCTTTGGGACCCTTTAGGCACATACAGACATTTCTTTCAACAGACCAAACGTCCTTTCAGATAGTATTCCTTTAGGTACCATTTACTATTCAAATCCTGACTCAGGTCATCCTTCACACCTTGAAAAAACGCATCTTCTTTCTGGGCTTTCAAAATATTATCCTCACATCTCATAAAAATCATAGGAGAGAGCTGATCCATTGGGTTCCGTATTTTTAATAAAACCTGTGTGTTATATTCTGTGATCTTCCCTTCTGCAGGCATTAAGTCAAGGCGACTGCTTGGGGTATATTGGACCACATTAATACTCCAAGCTTGTATACAATTTCCAGGTCATATTCAGTAAGGTTAAGAGCTCATATAGCTTGCCGCTGATTTAGCTGGCGCGGAGTAAAGAAGTATGTCAGGTTTTATGGTCAGTCATGATCTTCACGGGGTGTTTTAACCACACAAGTACCGTCGCCAGTGTTTAAATGTTTGAACAATTGCCAGCATCTCTTTGTCATAGATCGGGTAGTTACATTCAGCAGGGTGAACTTTTTTGGAATAGTAGGCTAAGGGATCAAGCCTACTATCACCCCCTCCTGAAATAAATCACTTAAGTGATATCCAGAAGCGTCAGTATAAGCCATGAAGGCCTTAGATAGTTGGCATGGACAACACTTGTGCATAAACAAAGAAAGACTTTAAGTCAGCAAAAGATTTTTCTTCCACTTATGACCATTTATAAGGAACACTTTCTGATTTGAGCCGGTTCAAGGGTAATGCAATAGAAGAAAAGCCTTTTGATAAAACCCCTAAAAAAGTTTGTCAAACACAAGAAACTGCGAACTTCTTTCCAGCTATTAGGTGTAGGCTAAAATGTGATAGCATACACTTTGCTAGATGCCATGGTAAACCCACTCCTCCCACAACATAACAAAATTAATTAACCTTTTCCTGAGCAAAAACACAATTTGAAAGCTTGACATGAAGTTATACTCCTAGTATTTCTTGAAGATCATTTGCAGATGTTGAAGATGTTTATCTTGATACTTGCTATACACCAAAATATCGTCCAGGTAAGCCACGCATAACTGGTCCATGCACCCACCCAAACTGTATTAATCTTTAGTTGAAATGTACTTAAAGCGTTGCAAAGGCCAAACGGCATGACAAGTACTCAAACAACCCAAACCGCGTTCTAAAGGGGCTTTCATTCATCACCTTCCTTAATCCTGATCTGGTTAAATGCATCCCCCATGTCCACCTTTGAAAAGATAGTAGCCTCAAAAAAGTGATCGCTCAATTAGTCAACATCAGGTAAAGGGAATCGGTTCTATATGGTGATATCATATAACTTTTGATAGTTTATGCAGGTTACAAACCTCCATCTTTCTTGCTTACAAATAAAAGTGGAGATGAACATGAAGACTGAGACACTCAAATGAAACTTTTTTCAACATAGTATCCAAGTACTCGTGTAATGACACTGTTCCCATTGGTTGCAGCTATATATTGGTCCATGAGTAGGCGGCTTCCCTTCTATCAAGTCTGTTGAGAGATCAAAAAGGCTATGGGATGGCAGAAACTTCACCTCTTCTTCGTTAAACACTTCAGACAATGCCTTAAGGTATGCTGGAATCATTCCTTTAAATGCCTCCAATAGAACCATGGGAGATTCCACAGCATATAACCCTGAAAACATACCTTTGCTCAACGTCCATTTTTCCCTCTTTCCATCCGCTTTGACTGTGACAGTGTTTCTGCCATAGTCGTGCTGGAGCTCCATCTGACCTAACCATGGAAAGCCAAGGATTACAGGCTGGGGTGTACTCTTTAGAATCCAAAATTCAATCTCAATTTTCAGTGAACCGACTAATAGACTTTTGGGATGTGCACAACAGTAGGCAATTGACTGCTCCCCATTTTCCAAGGTTATGATCAGTGTCCTAGTCCCAGTTAGAACACCCAACTTTTTTACCATTTCCTCTGATATAAAGTTCCTGGAGGCCCCACTATCCAGTAAAACCTCAGTATGGAATATAGTATCTCCCATTATCAGGCGTATAGGCAAAACAGGGCAAGAATGAGATTCATTTTTTATTGCAAAGGCGACTGATGAATCTTTACCTTTCTTTTGATATTGTAATGCAAAATGACCAGGATTATAGAAAGAATAGCACAGTCATCCTTGTAATTACGTTGATATCCTTTATGGCTCATGTTGGTTATTTGCTTTTTGTAAAAAAACTCTTACCACATGGGAGGTTTATCAAAAAACAGTTTTAGTGATTACAAGTAATTCTTTTAGAGTCAGGGTAGTGGGTGGTGTCTTATCAAATCTGATATATAACTTCCTAATCCTTGTCTGAAGTAAAGTTCTCCCATTTCACCGTCATATATATAGTCTTCTGTAAGATCTCCAGAAACTTCTGCGTATATTTCTCAACAGTTTAATATTCCTGCCGAAGGTTCATCAAAGCAATGCATGCCTGTAATCTGATACTAGCAGGAGTTTCTGCAGCCAGCTACTGGATTTTGAATCCTTCATAATTCATACACAAATTCTCATTTTCTTCCAACGCTCTGGTAGACCAACCCAAACATCTCCAGAGAGCTGAGAACCCACTGTCATAACCTTCCGTGGATCATCTGGGTAGTTCTCATGATATGCTTTATAATGCGCCCTAAAATATGAAAGTCCTCCTTTCACCTCAGCTAATGTTTGTCTCTTAGGCAATGGAACTATAGGTTAACTCATGGGCGCATGGTTAGCCACAGTCACTGTTTGAACTTGACTTGGTCATATTGATTCTTTATAAGTCATATCATCTTGTTTTATAGGGAAAAACATCCATGCTAATGTCTGACAACCTTTCATAAATAAAGCAAATGGCAAAGCTCCCAGTAATAAAGATGTGGCAGAATATACTTTGTAAAACTTGGTAGTCAAATTGTCATGGACTGATAATACTTTATCCCAGTCTGTGATAGAAAGCCTTATACTTGCTAAACCTGGGCTAAAAGGTCTAGTATAACAAGGGGAAGTGCATACCCTATAGAGAATGGCAAGGGCAATTGAGCGGTTTAACCCTAAAGAAGGAAGGATTGCTTCAACCACTCCCGACACTGTTAAGGCCAGTACACCAGCTAGGTTTGGATGGGTAAGTAATGATATAGGGATTTGTTCAGTTATAGGTGTTTCTGCACACATAGTTATGGGTTTTATGAAATAAATGGTTAGACTTTATAGCTTGTTTACTATACGGTATATGGAACTATTATAATAAAACATGTACTTAAAGGATTTAGCGTATAATAAATATTTTATTGACTGTAAAGACTAACCATCTGAATAACCTAGTTTTATATCACATCCATCTTCCTGGACTTTCCTAAGCTCAATTGATTTTTGAATGGAGCACTATAGTTCTTTTGAGCTTATGGGATTGCTCCATGCATATGATTTTGAAAGCAGTGAGAATCGTCTCAGTCTCATTGTAATTCGTTTTGATGCAATTGACTCAATATCATCGCAATTAGGTAATTTAGGCGATTAGTTGAACACAAAACTCAATACAGTTCTTATTTGATATGCAAATAATCGATCTAACTTCAGCACAAATCCTCTTGATTGATAAATTGTATCCAAAATCTCAGGAATGCCTTTAAAGTCAGGCTTTACCATGACAATATTTCTACATATAAAAAAGTTCATTTGTATATACTGAATATGATTATTATTCTAAAATAAAAACTTGATTTTTGGGGGTAAGCCCAGGGGACAGACATTATAAAATCTTAGATGAGCAAATCAAATTAATAATAACTAAAAATGGTCAAAATGAGACAAACAGATCACTCAAACAACTTAATATAAAAGAAACAACCCACCTAGGTTAAGAGCAGTTGACTGCTAGACTTTTATGGCAGAGGGTAAAGGAAATTGATAGGCTCATCGTCCTCATCTGAGGTGGACAGGAGCATAGAGATGAGAGCATGAGCATGGGTGCATCCTCAAGATTGGGGATGAGGTAGCAGAATGGGCTTGTAACTCAGGTTTAACTATTTTAAGGGTGGTAATATTTGGAAAGGGCTTTCTCAGTCTCAAGATGAACTTTGAGGAGGGTGATGAAGGTGGCGATAAGGGTGCTGGTGATGCAGATTTTTAAGCTAAAATTTGCAACTGCTGCGACTTTCTGCATTACTTTACTTGCAACTTACTGGTTGTGGAGGTGTTTTTTGTTCATTGGATGCATGTTTGCAAGGATAGCAGGGGTTGGCCCTCAGCTAAAACTGCAAATGATTTTCAATGGCCTTTTGGTGAGAGAGAAACTCAGGAGAGGCAAAAGCCTCTTTGTTGAGTTGGTGGTCAATTTGGAATGGGCCAGCATCATGTTGGAAAACATAAAGTTGGGGTGGCAACTTAGCCGCATAATCTGCATTGAGGTACATTTTGAAGCACAGAGCCTCATCCAGATTAGAGATAGGATTAACAAATTCATCAACTTCTTTCAAATAATCGCAGAAATTTTTTGATTAAAGATGATTGGTTTATTGGTATATGGTTGGGTTGGGTGGGTGGGTTTTTTGAATTAATTGGGGTTCATGCAGGCTGTTGATTGGTTAAAGTATGGGTGGGTGTTTGGCAGGAAGTTACCTGGTTAGCTGAGACAGTGGAAGCTGCAGCTACCACATTGGTGGATGAGGAGGGAGGATTTTTCCCCATTAGAAGAAAGTTGCAGGGTAAGTTGTGTATTCATCTTGGGAAGAGTCAGGGATATGGGATGCAGTTTGGAAACTGGAAGTAGAACCGTTTCAAGTGGTAAAAGTACATAAAAGGAAGGGTGATAATGCACTCTCAATCTACTTAGGCTCAGAAAGGATGGTCAGGGGCAGAAGGTACATCCATTTGGGAAGGAATTGAGATGGCAATTCAGTTGAAGCTGGGCATATAATCATGAAAAGCATGAGTTTCCACTAGTCAATCAGCTCTGGCAGGAACCACAGGCTTGTATAATGGGGTTGGCATTATATGCCGATAATTTATCAGTTTTTCTACTAAATAATGGGTGAGAGGTGGGTCAGGGGAGCTCACAAACTGAATCACAAGAGTGGTGTTGATGGGTTACTGAGTGCGAGTGGTTGGAGGGTGCCCTGGTACAACAAGAGGAATGATAGATACAAATGCAGCATTTGCTTCGCTAGTAAATCCAAGGCTAAAGTATTTTTTAGGAGTGGATGTCAATGAAACCTGCAGGCTACTTAGTTCCTGTATTAGTTCTATTATTGGTTTATTAGAGTATGGAACAAATTGTTGTATTCAACCTGAAAATCAAATCTTATATTGCTCCTAGGGAGTAAAATGGGGCTACAAGTCACCTTCTGGGATCATGAAAGGTTGAGGATGAGATCCTGGGAGTAACATATCGACCCAAGGAATTAGGGGGACTGGATGATCTAGTTTGAACGCCTTTTCAGCTGGGTGGATGTGCTATGGGGTTTCGCTGCTGCCCCATAAGGAGCATCAGGCAGGTGGGCCAAGGACATAGGGTTTGTGCAATTTGTCAGTACTTTGAAGTTTTTATTTCAATTTAGCTTTATAAATTCTCTTGAAAGTGATGTCAAGTGGATAGAAAAGCTATTAAATCATATATATTAACAGCTTTAAAAAATCAAATCATCTTTGTAAACCTATAAATGCTCTCCCTACTTGGGTGGGCCTCCTTAGTACTAAAAAGTATTTGATGGAAGTATTTACAATTATGAAATAGTTAGCAAGGTTTATTATATAATTAATAGAATTGTTTAGGTTTTTTCATAATATAATAAGCATTGCTTATTAAAAAATGATCAAATTAGAATCAAAAATTTACTATAAGTTCTTTTTACAATTCTATATATGATATTATACCAGGTTACTCTTCTTGGTTATATAGTTAATTAGCTTTAACAAAAAATATAGCTATCATGGCATAGTTGACAAACGAGTCAAAAACTGAAATTTACTATCTAATCTTATATTATAAGACTTTTTTAATCTTTAAAAAACTAAAGTGAACATTTATTGAATATTGGACAATTCATTTCATCCTTCTTTTTAGCTAATTGATTCTAAAAATTACATCCTTTTAGTATTGACATAGCTTTTATGAGGTGGGTCAACCTTAGATATATACCACACTGGTTTGAGGTAGGAACCAAAAATACTGAATGGAGGACAAAACCCAAATAATGGGGATAAAACCTTCCTGCACATGATCTGATAAGCCAAGATTACATGATTAAACTTCACTGCTTCACTTGGATGGAATTTGGCATGGTAAGTGACTCCACATGTATTACCAATCTCATAGCACATAAATAATAATATTTTCTGGATTGAATTCAAAACTGCATTGTGAGGGGCAATAGCAGGACACCATTACTAATAGTTTAAACTCAATGCTATGGTTAAGATAATATAAATTAAAATAAAAGTTAAAAAAATAAAATATTTAAGGTGGGTTGACCTTGGGACAAATATACCACACCATGAATTTTTTTCCAGTACAGGTTTCAAACTCAAACCTGCACTAGGGTTGAAGCAATTTTACCTGCAAGGCTAACCACCCTTTGGTTAAGATAATATATAAAATAGAACAAAAGCAAGAGGAATAGAGGAAACAGAAGTTTTAGCCAATATAAAAGATTAGATTGGATAATGCTAAAAAGGTAGCATTACTGATTTTTAATGTCTAATGATTGCCATTGCAAGCCATGGTTCTAGCATCCGCGGGGTTGCTTGTTACATGAGCTTTAATCCTTGGGTTACTTCATCAGATTTGAGAATCAATCCAGGGGAAATCTAGGCGAGAGCCTTTATACAACCCCAGAATTAAGCGCAATTTTTTGAGATCTTATTCAATTGATTAAAAGGGCTGAATTGTTTTCAAGATCAAACTTTTTATAATTGGGAATTTGTGGCTCAATTGCTTGGCCTCAAACTCTTAGTGAACTACCCAAAAACAATATTGATAGAGAAATTCTCAGATCTTGATTGGGTGGGTGCTCAGGGTTATTGCAAAGAATAGGTTTTGTTAGGGATGCAGATCAGCTGGAGATCAATCACCAGAAAGGATGTGCCTCCTGGTAGACCACCACCGTTTGAAGATGGAAAATTTAAATTAGCAATGACCAAAATATGCTTTGCACTAAGTGCATACTGTGCAGTCTTTCAATGGTTAGTCTGGGCCTCTGTGCTTGCTCAATTTAATAGATCAATGTATAGTTTACAAAAAAATCAGATGATGGTTGGAGGATAACGATATGGAGTTATGGCCAGATACCAGCTCCCTGAGGCTTTGATTAATATAAATACCTTACTTCACCTAGTCAATTAGAATTTTTGGTCTCATTGGTGGGTTCTTTGATGGCTTTTTGAGAATTTTCTCGACTTGGATCAACTTTGACTTGTAGAAAGTTTTACTGCCTTGGTAAATTTGCTATCAAGTCAATTTCGCTCACTTCATGTTTTCTCAATTAATCACTGGAATGAAAGAGTTAATATCAGATCAAATCTGATTAAGATTCCACACTGAAAGTCTAATGACCAGCCACTTAGCTAAGCTACCTCACTTGTAAAGCTATCAGTAGTAGGACTCTTCCGCTGGGTGGGCAGCCTTGTGTGGACCGCCATAAATTATATTAGGAAGCAGAAAAGATGTTTTTTGGTTGTCCCTGACATTGTGTTAAGTTGACGTTCCATGCATGTTCCAGGAAGTGCGTATTCATCTGCACCATGCGTAGGAATGAATTGTCCATCTCCTCTGATTGTGGGCCTTGAAGTCCACAAAGGTCAATAATCCCTTCACTCTTGGGCTTAAAATGGTCTCATATGTAATTGAAACCACTTTTGACTTGTAACATAGAATAATAGAGAAGGTTCTTTTTTGACTTAAGTGTTTGGCTCATTGGTATCCCTGAGAGACGTATCAGAGTTTTGCAGAATGAAAACATTGATTGCTTAAAACTTTCCTATGAGGCTTAGGCACTTGTTCATCCAGTAGGCCATTCAGCTCAACATGCTGGTAAGCACCGCTTGCTCTATTACACAAACTGCCAGACTTTTCCATTAAATAAAAACACAAAGTAGCAGAACGTCTGGTTTGGGTGAGGAGTTTAGGCATGATTAATATTAAATTATGGGCTATCAATTTTTACTACAACAGTCTTCTCATTATAAAGTAAACTTTTGATTCCAATTTGATAAAAGTCAAGAAGCTCATTAATACCTTAAAGGACATCCTTGGAATTAATTCCTACATACGTGCCATCCACAAAACCTGCATTCTGTTTGGTCATAGGTTGAGGTGGACTTAGTCACAAAGCTTCGCCTCTGCCACTGCTAATAAATTGTATTGATAAAAGTTGAAAAAGATTGGCGACATGGAATTACCTTAGCGAGAGGACCTGCCTGATCAAAATAGAATTTGTAAGGCCATAATCAGTGATAACCTTAGCGTTTAGACCTGAATACAAAGTGGTTATTCAGGCTAAAAAGTTGTCGGGGATTCTGAATACTTGCACGATGCATGAAGGAATGTTTACACTACCTGATTGTAGGCCTTCTCCATGTCTAAAACTTGAGTTAGCCAACCACAGACACTTACATGTATGCAGAAGGTTTTAGGATGGAGGTGGTAGAGTCCCATGTTGAGCGCCCCCATGAACCCATTTTGTGCCTTGTGGAGGAAGCTAGTCGCCATTTTTAATTAGACAGTTTGATAGTCACACATAAGGAGCTTGTAGTCAGCGTTGAAAAAGCTATTGGGCACCAGTTTGAAGGTTCTGTTGAGTGCCCTTATTATATAGAAGCACAATCCAGGTTTCATACCCCAGAAATTTGGTTTCCAGTACAAAGGCAGTATCTGAACAGTTAAGAGTTACAGCACAATGCGATCATGGATAGCATTCAGATCTCCATGCATATGTTGTTGGGTCCCAGTGCCTTCCCCTATGGTGACTCTTTCAAGGCTTGCTTACTTCTGAAATGGTAATTTTAGCGGAAAATTCCGCCCATCCTCAGCTGAGCAATCCCCTAACGCTGGGTTACCCAGGTCAATTGGGATCTAGTTGTTAATCCTATAATTTTGCAGTATCAGAAAAGTTCGCCATATAAGTGTATAATTTTGCACTTAATATATCTAGTGATAAAAAACCTCTCAAGTGGGAACATTAACATACTGTATCTTTGCCCAGGATCAGATTTTTTTTGAGATTTTCTAATATTACTTTGTTCATCGTCCCTGTAGGCTTTATTACTGGTAGGTTGCGTTCAGCCAGTGTTTAGAGTCTTGACTAATAATATAGCTTGGTAGACTTATGCTTCTTATAATAGTCACACCACCAGTCTTCATTGTCCCACCACGAGAGCATCATGGTAGTTAAGGCACCTTAAGCTGTTTCACGATAGCAGTTCAATGAAAATTTGTTTTCTTGTAATTGATGACATCACAATTCGACTTTCCCTTAATTTTTCATCCAGGGTTTGATGAGATCATACCCAGCTTACTGATCCAGATAAGTTATTAGTTTCTAAAAGTAGTTTAAAAAATTTATGTAAATTTGGTGCCCCTTAAGATAGATGGTGAGATTTTCCCACTTGATGTTCATTGGGGATGAACCCAGACCAATGGAAACTTTTAAAATCATATGGTCGCTTTCTAAATTTAGGCTAACTTTACTGTTTGAGGTTAGGAAGCTTGAGGTCTGATGAGATTAAAATGTAGTTAAGCTGGGATCTGCTCAGCGGGTATCCATTACTATTTTATGTCCACCAAAAACTTTTCTCTCTCGTTGCAATCACTTTTGCAACTTATTCAATTCTAGTCTGATTCTAGTTTGATAATCTCACAGAGGAGTTAGTCTGCGCCCATGTCAGGGAGAAGTTGGGCAAGTAAGGTAAGAGAAGTATGTGGTAGGCCCGCGGCCTTAAACACTGGAAACGCCATGGAGAAACCGGCGGAATAGAAAAAAATATTAAAAAACTAGCGGTCACTATTAACCCAGAAATCTTCACTTGGCAAACGCGATGCAACCAGTACATCAACATGCCACATTTCCAACCACTCTCGTCGGTGGAATATGGAGTCCATGTGTTTTTGGACATTTAACAAACAGCTCTATGGGAAAAATTTTGTGGGGATGTGCACACTTTTTTTACGACCACAGTGTACGTTGCACCTCACTCCATGTCACGCAGTTGGCTGGACCTCAATTTTGAAAACAAGGAAGCAGCAGATGAAGCTGCTGCAGTGCGCACAGTGATCAACCTCCCCAAAGGGCAATGGTTCATCAAAACCAAATGCACCAGATGAACAAAATCAAACCAAATTTTCCTCACGTTTGTCTTTTTGCCTACTACGGTAAAACGTGCCATTTTGGAGCAACACCTGAAAGATGGTCTCACCGTTTATGGCGAAATACAATCTTTTGAGATGCAATGCTTTACGCTGATGCCACACCTGTGCACCAGCAAAGCCATCGCAGTTCTAACCCCAACTGAGGAGATCGCGAAGGACCTAACCCAGATCCTGCACTCCACATATCAAATATCGAAGGGCATACCACCCACCCTTTCCAGGTAACCGTGGATAGCGCGCCCCCCATCTGCACCCACTGTGACGCTTTTGACCATAAGACACACGCATGCCCCACCAAGGAGGGCATCACATTCCAAGAGCACCCCTCAGCGGCCATGGCCAGCGGAGAGGCACACTATGAACCAACTGCAAGCACCAAAGAGGCTTTCCTGTGGGGAGCACAAGGCTGCTACCTACTGGTAAAACCTATTTCCCCACAAGAGTGGAAGAAGGCCAAGCAGGCCCGCAGGGCCGCGGCGAAGGATGCGGCCAAAGTCACCACCGCTATCCCACACTCCCAATGCCAGGAGGACATCAAAACCTTCATGGTGGAAGCAACTCAGGAATCCATCGACCAATCAGATTGGGAAGCCCATGCCAATTGGGCCACCCAATCTGAGGATCCGATGGGTGACTTAAATTCACCCAATCTTTACAACCAAGCTCCAGTCAAAACTTACTTGGTTTCCAACCTACCTGAAAATATTTTTTGACCCGCCTGATGGTGCACTGAACTCATCCACACCACAAAAAATTTGTCTGACATCGGGGAAACAAAAAGCAAGGGCAAAAGCCAATGCGAACCTTTCTGGAAAATCAACAAAACTACCTATAGCATTGCTGCAAACACCTGCGCCGCTGTGAAGGCCCATGGGGATCTAGAGGAGGCTAGTGGGCCTGGGTGCCCACCCCCTCGCACCTAAGATGTGATGGGGGAAACCTTCACTTTAGGGACATTGAATATCGCCAGACTCAAGGCCTCGCCATCCCAGGCTTGGAAACTGAGTTTTTTACAAAAAAATTTACCCATGGATATCCTGGCCATCCAGGAGTCCCACTGTCCGTGAGGTTCTGAGGATGCCTGGAAAACCATGCTCCTCCCATCCCTATCCTTTTGGTCAGAGCACTGTGGGGTGCTAGTTCAGAGAAACAATTTCTTCAAATTTTTATCGTCAGAAACCTTCCTCAATGGCCAAGTCCTCGTTGTCACTTTCTCGTGGGCTGACGTGGCGCATGCTATCATCAACATCTATGCCCCAACCTGTGCATGAGAGCGTCAGGAATTTTTTCATTGGTCAAATCCCTCCCGCTACCCCCAGACCCTTTTGTAGTCAGCGACATGAACTGTTGGCTAGACACACCAACGGACCGTTGGCCTTCCTCCTCCCACGCCCCCCAGGGTCACATAGAACTTCGCGTTCTAAAGGCCACCCTTGGGTTAATGGATGCACTGCCACAGCAAGCCCTGCTGCATGAAATCATGACGTGCCCCCACATCCACAACGGCTGATCAAGGTCCATGTCCCGCATTGACCTTATCCTTATGCCGGCGAAATTCCAACCCCACATTTCCCACTTCAAAACAACAAAAATCAAATTCTCTTACCACTGGCTGGTCTCAATAACCTACCATCTACCTGTCACAGTGGCTAAGGCCCCAGATTGGTGCAAACTCCGCCCCTACAAACTTGCGTCGCCAGGATTTTCCACTTGGGTGAATTCAGCAACTTTGGGAAAAGAGTTTGTTACATCATTTTGCGCGGATCCCATCTCCACATGGCAGCCTTCAAAGAGGATACCATCCGCCACTCTCACCACCTCTCCTCCTGACGCTCACGAGCCACATCAGCCATCATTTTGCGCGCTCTGGCAGAGTTGGCACACCTGGAGTCCAACATCCCAGCTACAGGATACAGCCCAGCATGGGGCTGGAAGTGGGCGGAGGCAGCCACCCACCTCAACGCGCTTGAAAGGCATCACAAACATTGGGTTTGTATTCAGTACAGGGCCAAACGCATTACAGAGGGCAACAAGTGCACCGCATATTATCTTAAAAAAATTTTGCACCATGCCAGAGCGTGGCCTGCACACAGGTGCAAAGATTGGATGATTTCATCGCGGATATGCCAGCTGAAGTGGCAATCAAAACATAGAAGTATTACTCTGAGTTATACCAATCCAATCCAATTCAGCCAGCCGAAGTGGCAGAATTTCTTGACCAAGCCCACATCTGCATCATTTCCCAATACCCAAAAAAATAATGTATTTGATTACTCCGAATGAATTATGGACAGCCATTCGCGGTGCACCAAACCAGAAATGCCCAGGCCCAGATGGCATTCCATATGAATTCTATAAAAGGTACTTCAAATATGTATCACCGCTACTGCTTGACTCACTTAACCAGAGCCTTCTGGAAACGCGCCTCCTACCAGGAAGACAAGAGGCCTTCACCATCACACTCTTTAAGAAAGGGGACAAGATAGACTTAGCCAACTGGCGCCCCATTTCTTTAACTAACACGGATACAAAAATTTTAACTAAAATCATGGCTAACCATTTAGGGATTGTAACATCTGCCACCATCTCCCCAGAACAATTTGGTTTCATACCCATAAGGTCGATTTGGGACAACGTGTACTCTGTGGCTAACGCATGCCAGTCCACAGCCTCTGGGGCACTTGTATTCTTGGACCAAAAGAAGGCCTATGATAGAGTAAACTGGGAATACCTCAGGGCTTGCCTCCGTCAATTCCGCTTACCCCCTCGCTTCATCAACTGGGTGATGCTGCTCACGGAATCTGCAACAATGGCAGTACGTGGCCCTGGCTTCCTAACGGAAGTAGTCCGCCCTCAAAAGGGGCTTGCGACAAGGGGACCCCATTAGCCCACTCTTATACAACTTCAGCTTTGACCCACTACTTCAAAACGTGAATGCCCAACTCATCGGGGTCCATGTTCCAGGACAAGCCCCAGTCAAGATGAATGTGTTTGCAGATGACTGTGTGGTTGGGGTGTCTAATAATAAAGATGCACGCGCACTTGAAGCTCTCATCCAGGAGTATTCCAGGGTAAATAATGCTGCACTGAACGCTTCCAAAACCAAAATCATCCTCCTTGGTCGGTCTCAAAAATGCTGGGCCCCAGCAACCAGTGCCCAGCCCAGCCCATCTGCTCGCACACGTGCTCGCCCTCCCAGCTCACCCCACACCACCCCACTGGTGCTCCCCTTCATGCCACGCCCTACCATAGGGCCGGTCCGCCATCTGGGCGTGTGTGTGGAGGCAGGCGGATATGCATCAGCAGTAATGGAGTGTCATATTACAGACAACGTGACAAAGCGCATCGCCTCCCTCTGAGCCCACCCTACTTCCCTTACTGGCAGGGTTGTTTTAGCCAACTCTATGCTCCTCTTCAAAGTCTGGTTTGGAGCCCACGCCATCCCCTTCTCCCCAAGCTTTTTCAAATCCTTGTATGCCCTGCTGCAAGGATGGCTTTGGTCAGGCCGCCCACCACCAGTACGGCTAGAGGTCATGTTTGGACCTCATCATCATGGTGGCATGGTCCTGCTTGACTTCAAAGCCCATGCTGCCAAAGTCCTGGGCACCTGGATTGCAGCCGTCACCGCCCCTACATTCCCCTCCCAACACTGGTCCCACGCGGCCCGCTTCAACTTCTCCTGCGCCCTGGGCCTCAACAATCCATCGAACCCTCACTCCCTGATGAAATACCTGGCTTCACACCCATTGGCCACAGGTCCTCACGGGACTAAAACCCACTACAAACGAATCCTACTCTCCATGCGGAGCGCAGAGTGGAGAATTCATATAAGCGGACATACAACCCAAAGAGGCCGCCCCTCTCCTCAGTTCACACAAGAGGTACAGGGGCTACCCATCCATGATGGCGTGATCCCCATTCAGCACCATGTCCTATCCAGGGTGGACTACCTGGACATGATGGACATCCCTTACTCCATTGAGACCCAAAAAACTATCTGGAAATACGCACACCATCCTCTGTTGCAGCCTCAAATCTGTTCCCATGTGTGGCGCTGCCTGAGGCAGGTGTACCATACGGCTGAGCGCTCTAATGCTTTACACTCATCCTGCGTCATTTGTGGCCAGTATGGAACGCTATTCCACCGCCTGGAGAAGTGTCCTACTTCTAAAGTGATATGGCGCGAAGTTCAACGTTTGCTGGCCAGGATCAAACACATCCCTTCAGTCTGTCAAGAGATATGTTTGCTTTATCAATGGCCTCCCCCCTTCCACCCTCCCTCAGTGCTCTGATGGTTGCAATCGCCATGTGGACTATCCACACGATTGTCTTGGATGCCATCGCAGGCTCCACCCCCACCCTCCCAGAAGCTGTCCACAGATTCCGGTCTCATTTGGTGGACCACTTTCAGGCGTGGATGTTTGGATACCTCCCACCGCGTCGCTGACAGCTGGTCTCCTCCTGGTTCCCAGTTTGGTTCATCAAATCAGACCCCTTCCTCCACACGTGTTTAATTGTGGCTATGGCCCCTTCACACGTTCCCTCCCCCTCCCCATAAGTGGCGTTCCCGCTGGCAACAAGAAATAGCATCGCTTCTCTGGGGTGAATTCCCTGTTACTAAGTTTTGTCTCTTTTGGGTCAAATTTGGAAGTGTCCATCCCATGGTTGGCCTTCCTCGCAATAAATTAAAATTGAAATTTTATGTCCACCATGGAAGTTTTTAGGGGCATCATCTTTAACATTTATCATCAGTCACATTCCTGAAGATACAAAGTATTTAAGCATATAGTTTTCCTTCCTTTTAGCCCACTCTCATATTAGATATGTACCCCAGCTCGCGTTCATCTGACATATGAGGTCTCCTGCTATCACCATAGCATCTTTGATTTAAACCTCTGATAATTTTCAAAATTTGCAATTTTAATAGTACGATAGTGATGCAATATACTACTGTGATCACTTGAAAGCTTATACTGATGTCCCATCTGATGGCCTTGACCACTATGATCTGACCAGCAAACAACTCCTCTAAGAATTCCAGAACCAGATTTCTATCAAAAGCAACTATTGTAACATGGCCTGTCCATAGGGATTAGCTCCCAATATGTAAGGAACGTAGGTAATTTGAAGCATCATGGATCAACTTTGTACCAGTTCTTTCTTGAAATAAACTTGTGTTTTAAATTAGAGGTTAGTTCAATATCGCTATAATTAGTTTTTATGTGATTTATTTTACTCGCCCTCATCTGAATTTTAGCCATCCCATAGCAATAAGTGTCATAATAATCATTCCCAGATGCCTGATCCATGGGCATGTGCTTATCAGGTTTATTTATTCAGCCATAAACAGACATTGTATCTTTTTGGCGGAAGGCGCTGAGGCAAGGCAAAGTATAGAGGATAATTGATGGGGGTAGTTAGTGGGAACAGAGATATTATTTATGGCCATTCTAACTGCGGAAAATTTGTAGCCATACCCATTTCTCTATCAATTGAGAGGAAGTAGGTTTCAGCATACACGTGGGTAATCCTTTTAATAGACTGTTTGAGATGTGTCTCATTAGAGGAAGTCAGGTGTCTTTTATAGTTGTTAAATACTTTTTAGTAGATCAGTTGCTTTTAGATTCAGATTGTTCAGTTTTAGCTGATTGCCAGTTGTGAAGCATGGCTGACTGACAGCTTTAAATTTTTTGGTGGGATTTCTGATATCAAGCATTTATCAGTGTAAGGTTTATTGTGTTGGTTGCTGCTATTGATATAGCCTTCAGCTTGCAAGATTTTTTGGTAAATACTTTAGGCCAGCCTTATTATATCACTCCTCCTCCTCCTTTTATTCCCATCTTTCTTAGTTAAAATGAGGTGCCGCATGTTCATGGCATGTACCCTAATTCATCTAGTATGACTCTAAATTTGGATTTATAAATATCTTGTCCTCAGCCTTGTTGGGCTTTGCCGCTTCATTATGCATGTGTTGAAAAGTGGTCACTTCACAATTTTGTGATGGTATTTCTTAACTATTACACCTTCCTGCATGGTGAAATGAAGCATGAATATGAGCTTGTAACGGTTTAGCTAAGAACTTGACCTTTGTTTAACTATAGTATCCAGGCACTTTCATATTATAATAACTAAACCAAATACTAGATAAATCTAGAATAACCAGGAACAAGGTAATTTTATTTGGGAAAAATTTAGATATATAGGTTGTAGCTAGGTTCTATTGGTTCATCAGCTCAGTCATGAAAAGTAGCTTTTGTCTATCAACCTGCAGCAATTGCATGCTATTGGTCAAAACTTCCCTTGGCTTGATTTCCAAATATAGGTAATTGTTCCCTCAATAAAATCAACTAAATTAAAATATTTGAGAATCCCTAAAAACTCATGGAAATATAATCATTAATCTACATAAATACTAGTTCAGAGCTCTTTCTACAGTACCTTAAAAGACACTTGCATATCTCTAAATCATTATATGCAAAATTGGAGCTTTATCCAAAGAAGCTTATAAATCATCACCAATAATAAATCATATTGCGGATCAACTCCAAATAATTTACTAGGATAAAATATATTTGGAAAAGCATAATTTTGTTAAACTCCCTACATACCCCTCACCTAACTAAGTTATTCTCTTCCAAAATGTCTTCTGATGCAGTTACTTTTACATAACCCCCCATGCCCTAGAGGTGGTGAAAACTAAATGGCGTGTACATCACTGAAACATAAAAAAGTAGGAAGTAACTGGCGGCATTTTTAGCCTTGAAATAAATGAAAGAGCTTAAAAGAGAAGTGATTGTCAATAATTGCTAAAAGAATTAATGACATTAAGCCAATCCTGAAAACTTTCAGCGAACATCTATATATTATTATAATCAGGTATAAAAATTAATAAAATAAAATCGCCCATATGGATAGGTAATTGAATGCATGTAAGAACTTATCGTGTACTCTATTTATGATATGACCATCAGTGAGGTCCATAATAATGTAGCATCCAATGCCAATTTATCAATGACCTCAATGGGGCCAATCTATAAAAATTCTAACTTGTTTTGTCATCCAGATCCCTGGATGTCACAATAGTTAACCCTATTGTTAATTCAGAGGTCAGAAGAGCTAGCCATTTTACTTCTTCATATGCTTTTTAATTTGAGCTTCCACTTGATAGTAATGGAATAAGGGAGGACTGTAACCCTAAGAACTTTTATCATTCTCTCCATATACCGTAAGGTCATCATTGCCAAACTCAGTTCAAGCACAGAAAATAAAATTGGGGACAAACTAGCCCGTCACCCATAAAGCAATTAAAAAGGGGATTTTCTCATTGACAAGTGTCAACTTAAATTATATTTAAAAGTCACCACTGACTAATATGTTACTCAGATGGAAGGTTTCCTAATGACAAGCTTTTTTAAGGTAGCAGCCAGAAATATATATAGCTCTTGATCACCCATTGATCTCTGAATGGTAGGCTATCATCAGTATTCCTTATATTCCCATTAACCCTTTTAATATTATAATAATATGCGTGTTAAAGTTGCTGCCATCATCAATAAAATAGCTAAGGGAAGCCATGCCTATAATTTAACTTCCTCATTTATGAAATTGGCAGAACTGCTGGCATCTACTTTAGCTATAGCATGCGTCTCTACCCAAAGATCTAGGTGATAAATTGCTACAAACACATACCAGCTTTTCTAAGTATTCATGGTCAATGGCCCTAATGCATTGATAGATACAGTATGCAATGCAAAACTAGGATTCACTAACTGAAGGTAGTGGCTTTCTTAAAGGGTTTGTGTGCCTGACACAGTGCACAAAAACCAAGGTATTCCAGGATGTCAAAATAAAGGGATTCTCAGTAGTTTTCCGTTGAACCTGTACCAGTCATCTCCGTAGGACCTATGGCCAGTTATATTATGAGCTGTGTTAAAATTGCAGTGCGCTCAGATGGTTGTGAAAACAATAGGGATTCTTCCCTGACAATTTTAAACAACTTGTCCTTGATGATCTTCATGTTTCCTCTACTTTTTTTTAGTGCTTGCCGATTCTCAGGTCAAAAACCCCTAATATCCCCACTAAGCATTTTTTTCATACAGCGCATCCACTTATTCTGCAACACTAAAATGGTGGATAGTTGCACCAAACTATTAACATTTTGATGCGTGGTCCCTGCTCAGTGCATGATCTTCTAAACATATGCTTGTAACTTTAGAGCCCATCAGGACAACCTCCCTTCAGTTTCCTTCAAATTATGCAGCCATCTTAGTGTGGCTATTCAGTCTCCACATTTAAATAGACTCCGTGAATATATAAACTGAACTTCTTACAGACATATATTTCTGCAAGGCACTCCTTCTCAGTCACAGTATAGTTTTACTCCTGCTTACTCATAGTATGGCTCATATATTCTATAAGGTGTTCATTGCCAAGTTCATCCACCTGACTCAACATGGCACCAACTGCCATAAGTGATGCATCAGTTAGGATAATAGATGGCTAATAGAAATTTGGATTTCATATTGATTCTATCATCAGATATACTCTGAGAGCATTAAAGGAGTCCTGGGTTTCCTCATCCCATGCAAAACCTTTCTAAGTATTTTAACAACTGAGAAAGTTGTTTGCTAATAGAAAGAAGTTCTTGATAAATTGGAAATAATAGCTGACCATTCCTAAAAATACCTGCACATTTCAAACACTCTTCAGTTATACATGCCCTAGGTTGCCTCAGCCTTGGGTTTTTGATGGCGTTGTCCATTAGCATTGACAACAGAAACCCAAGTATTTTACTTCACTTTTTAATAATATGGCATTTCCAAGCTTTTACCTCCAGGTTTTCTTCCACTAATTAATTAATAAATTATTTCTAATGTCTGAGGTGAATTGAAAAAGTGTGGCAAAAACTTTGGTATTGTCCAAGTAGATGAGGATTTAGACAGCTTCAGATTGATAATATGGTATCCATTGATTGTTTGAATTCGCCAGCACATTGCAAAGACCTTGGAGCATTCACGTTGGCTGATATATTCTATTGCCAGTAAATATCGCGTCATTTTTAGATCCTCTTTAGGTAGGTCAATTTTCCAGTCCCTGGATATATGATCAACCATATAAAAAATTGAGCCCCTCCTAAGCTATCAAGAGCATCATCAAAATGCAGAAGTGGGTATAAGTCCTTTTCTGTTATATTATTCATTTGATGATAGTCTATAAGACATGGTTAGACCCTACTTTCTTTTTCATAATTAAGATTGGACTTGCTTAAGGATTGGAAGATTGGATCAAGACCCATGTTCAAGTAGCTTAGTGTCAGGATTTCGCCAAAATCTCTTATTTCCAAAAATTCCACTCAATCAATTCCCCCGGCGTCATTGGAAGGAGAGAGCAATATATCTCAATCTATCAAAGTTAATGATCAATCTCATCCTGATCAGTGGATTGAAGATTCAATCATGCAAAGATTAATTCTCTCTGATAGATTATGAGCCATTTCTGAAGCCTATAAGTATCCCCTCTTTTTTATATTAAAATTTAGGTCAAACTATAACCTTATTTTTTATTTAAATTTATCACTTTTTGGAGAATCCACTCAGTGTAACATCAAGAGAAAACCTGCCCCATTGGAAGTGTAATTCGAAATTTCCAGATTGGTGCTCACTACAGGGACACTCTGAGTTACGCACCAGTGACAACGTCAATCACAATTAGGAATTTCTCATTTTTTGCTTGAAGAAGCTCAAGACCATGAGCAAGGCCACATATTATGATGGGTTCGTTTATCTGAAACCCAAATCATAAGATTACCCTTCACTTTGGAATTTCGTGCCAACTTGGAATTTTATGGTCCTAACTTAAGCTATACCCCAGATTTTAAAATACCACCTGAGGTTTTACAAAATAGTATCAATCAATTGCTTGAAGGTGCTTCAATCCCTGGAATCCGTGCTACCCAATCTTGATCTAATACCATACCCTCTATTTTAAGGAAGTGTTGCAATCCTCCCAAATGCCTGGAATTGGCCCTAAGCAATACTTGCACCAGCTTGTTAACCCAACCTTAAACCATTTATTACCCATAGTGGTAATATAGCATCAAGGGATGCTCAATTTACTAGAAGGAATTCAATCCTTAAATAATCATGTTTACAAATTTTTCAAGTCTTCCTCCAAATTTAGCTGAGATAATCATGAGGCCATTATTAGTAATCAGATTCTTCTTAACGAAATTCAACAGCTTATTCATCTTGATATTGGGATGTGTGGTTTTTTGATGATCAGTTCACAAAGCGAACTTGGGATTTTAAAAGGGAATGGAGAGAGGGCCTTTCTCAACTCTCTGAGCGTAATCAATCAATGGAGGCGGAAGTTAGAACCTGTCTCATTCAATTGGAACAGCTATACTCAGGAATTTAATTCTGGGTCAATGAGGTAGATAAAACCTCAGGATCTATGGGTCCCCCAGGAGTTGAAGGACCTCGTGGGCCACCTGGGGGTGTAGGACCACGTGGACCATCCAGTGCTGATGGACCTCGAGGACCTCCAAGGAATGCAGGGCCTCAGGGACTGCCAGGCATGAAGGGTCTCAGGGGCTTCCAGGTGCTGATGGGCATTCCAGATCCCTTCAACAAATAGACTCTCTCTTGAGTATGATGGATCGCTTGTATGAACAAGTTTATAAATTGGCCAAGGAATGTAACTTAACCCCTGATGGTACCAATCATTCCCTTTTGTTACTTCAGTCTTTATCTGATGCGTTGGTCAATTTGGGTAATTGGCAAAGGACACCGATATCCTGCTCCATGCTTTGAATTTAAAGGAGAAATGCTCCAAGTGAAGATTAAGATGCTGGAACTTAAGTATAATGCCCAACAGGAACAGATTTTTGAGATATCTCGCCGATTAGATCTAAAAAGTGGGGCTTGTTGAGCTGAACTGTCAGATTAATGAAATTTATACTGAAGCCGCTGGTCCTTACCTCAATTTTCTTCTCAAGCGTTGGACTCCAATTCGTATGTTTTCACTCAATCAGAACAACCCAGTGTACATTTTTTGACCTATAATGCCCCATGAATTTCAAACCGGTATTCAAGAACAAGTACTCCCTGGGTGAAGGCAGCACTATCTCCTTCCTCTATCTTTATGAAAAGGCGCTAAGTAAGGCTACAGATCACCAAAAAATGTATTATTTTCCAAATTGCCTTGCTCACATGGCTCATGATATTATGGTACCCCACTTGATGACTTGTTCTACTTGGTCTCAGGTGAAGAAAGCGCTAATCAAAGAATTTGGTAGTGAGCAAACTTTATCCTCTCAATCACAGGCTTTTATGGGTATAAAGCCCCATCAAAACGAATCCATCAAAGACTTTGCTCAATGGTTAATTGGGAAGCTCAGACTCTAGTGGCTTATGGTCAATTAAATTTGGATGATGCAATTACAGCTGTTATGTCAGCTTTTTCTTCCATAACTCAAATGCAAGTTTATATAATCAGTGTAAAAAAGAATTTCCGAAATATTTTAGATATTTAGGAGGCCTTATTGAAATTGCCTCCTCAATTCTCTGAAAAAGCCTGAGGTTATTAGTCTCCTAGACCTAGTCGCCCCAAAGTCTATGCTATGCCTGAGAATACTAGGGCGTTCCAGTGTGACTACTGTCATTGATATTTTCATACTGAGGATCATTACTTCAAGAAGAAAGCAGATGAGAAGAAGAAAAGAAAAAGCCCAATAAGTTTCTCCACAGCAATAATGATATGAGTGCACATCAAGAACATCAAAGCCCTGTCAAAGTATAATAAAGATGAACATTCTTCTTATTCTTTGCCCTCCTTGTTGGCTTTATCCTCTCACTTTGGAAGCACCATTACCCATATTGACTTCCAATTGAATCAAGTCAATGCCAAGGCTATCATAGATACAGGATCTCTAGTGAATGTTGTTTTATTAAAATTCACCAAGCGGATCAAATTACCTTCCTTTATTTCTCACTTTAAAGAATATGGCACAGCTGGACCTCAGAGTAGTCAGTCAATTGGAGATTTTTCGTCCCTTCCCCTGAAAATTGGGAATTTAACTTTTACAATCCCTGCCATTGTACTCAATAACTTGAGTTATGACCTACTTTTAGGGACTCAATTTTTACAAGAATTCGATGGGATTATTAATTACCCCAACTCGTTGTTGTCTCTCTTGGTGTATAGAGTTCCCTTACTTTTATCTGATCATGCTTCTACCCAAAGTCGTTTATGTCTGTTTGAAGGAACCAAAAGGTCTTATTTGTTTCATTATCACGTTGGAGATTCTCATGTAAATTTACCCCCTACATCGGATGATATTGAAGAGGGGATGCCTATTTTCTCCCCCAAAAACTTAGTTATTCCGCCAAAATCACAGGTAATTGTTAACACTTCTTTGCATTTTTTGATTCCCAAAGGACATATGTTACAAGTTAAAGTCATTTTCAATTCTTCTGCTAAAGAACTCTTGCATTATCCTGAAGTATTGAATTTATGCTTATTCAGTATCATTATCTTTCTTACTGGCGAACCTTACCATTGAGCCAATATTGTTAGATTGAAGCATCTGATTGCTTATGTCAAGTTACTGTCCTATCTTGGATTTTTGATGTTAAACCCTTCAGAAGTCTACAAGACTGGGTTGGAAAGTGATCAGGAAATCCTTACTGTGGGTCCAGCTATCAGAAAACACTAACTGAGGAACAGTTGAAACAAGTGCTTCAATTGTTAGACAAATATTCCGACATTTTTGCTAAGCATACTTAAGAATTGGGAAGATGAAAGGAGTAATACACTCTGTTAGACTGGTGATCACCTTCCTATTCGTGAAAAGCCCTATCATAAGTCTAAAGTATAGAAACCCAGGTTACTAAGGAGCTGCATCAATTATTGGAGGATGGACTATTGAAACCCTCCAATAGTCCTTAGGCATCTCCATTGTTATTGGTTAAGAAGAAATATGGTTCCCACTGAGTTGTTATGGATTATCGCAGACTGAATGCTATTACTTGATGAGATTGTTATTCCTTACCTAGGATCAATAATTCCCTTAGGTTGTTGGCTGGATCCACCTATTTTTCGGACATGGACTTAGTCAGTGGATACTGGCAAATCGAGTTATCACCAGAAGACCATGCCAAGTGTGCCCTGATATCAAGTGAAGGTTCTTTTGAACCAACTCGTATGACTCAAGGATTAAGCAATGCCCCAGCAACCTTCCAAAGGGCCATGGGCAGTATGCTATGGGATCTAAAGCTTACTGGTGTTCTGGTATATCTTGATAATATTATCATGTTTTCTAAAACTTTTACCAAGCATTTGGACCATCTAAAAGAAGCTTTCAGATGAATTTGGAGCTCTTCCTTAAAACTTAAACCCTCCAAATGTTCATTTTTTTTAAAACGAAATGGACTTTCTAGGACATCAGGTCTCAGCTAAAGGAATTCAACCTCTATTGGACAAAATTCAAGCCATACAACAAATGCCTCCTCCCACCTCTCTGCGGGATATTTAAGTCTTTCTTAGCATGGTTAAATATTACCAGCAATTTATACCCAACTTTGCTGATATGGTTGAACCCTTATTTCACCTATTGAAGAACGGAGTACCCTTTGAGTGGGGATCAGCTCAAGAAAAGTAACTTAATTCTCTGCGTACTGCCTTGATCAAAGCACCTGTTCTAATTCATCCCCAATTTGACAAGCCTTTCTTTTTACATACTTATTCAAGAAATGTCGCTATTGGGGATATCTTACCCCAGTGTGATGAAGAGAAGAATGATCATCCCATCGCTTTCTATAGCAAAACTTTGTCATAGGCTGAACAGAATTACAGTGTCACTGAGTGGGAATGTTTGGCTGTAATTCTTGCAATCAAGCACTTCCGTCCCTTCTTATATGGGAACCATTTCACTGTTATTACCAACCATTCTTCCTTGAGATGGTTGCAAAACATGAAGGATCCTGACAGTAGGTTGGCCCGTTGGGCTTAAAAGTTGCAAAACTACGATTTCGTCATTGTTCATCGCTCAGGTGCTCAACACCAAAATGCTGATGGGCTGTCCCAATTGCCTATTTCTGAACTTGAAACTAGAAAAAAAGAACGTTTATATAATCTCATCAGATGACCTGAGTTTTTGAAACTAGAAAATGAAGAGGAACAAGCCTTTTTAAAATCAATTACCAAAGATACTATGATTTGGGATGGAGTTTTGACTTAGAAAGTCAAATCTAAGTGGTTGCCCTTTCTGCATCCAAATTCTAGATTTCACGATGTTATGGAAGGTTATGAACAAGTTGGTCATAGCGGCTTAAAGAAGACACAAGAATTATTGAAGACTTGATACTATTGGAACAACATGACCAAATTTATCCTAGAGACCATTAACTCATGTCTTACTTGTAAACGTCATTAAAAACTAACCCTACTTTTCAACATCAAATTATGCCTCCAACTAGAGCACTTGAGGTGGTCAGCTTTGATGTTGTAGGCCCTTTTCCTCAGGGGTTGCATGGACATAAGTATATCATTATGGCTGTTGACCATTTAACTAAATAGGTTGAGGCCATTTCCATTGCTACCCCCTCAGCTAAGACTACAGCGCTATTCTTATATCAGCCTATCATTTCTCAACATGGGTGTCCCAAGGTCCTTATGTCAGATAATGGGACTAACTTCACCTCACTACTTATACAGGGGTTATCTAAATTATTTAACACTGCTCATAGTTTTGTTGTCCCATATTTCATCTACAAATGGGGACATTGAATGAGTTAATGGAACCTTATTTTCGATTCTAAGGAAGATGTCATCCACTGACCCAACTCGATGGAATTTTTTATTACCTGGTGCCTTGTTTGCTTATTGGATAAGCTATCATTGTATTATCAGTATGTTGCCTTTTAAGTGCATATATGGGCGGGATCCTTCAGTCCCTTCTAGTGTTCAGACAATCCTTAAGGAAAACATTCCAGAGAAACTGATTTAATTAGAGAAATATGGCTGACAAGATTATTCATCTTCAAGCTCAAGCAATAAAATTGATTGAAACAACCACTTGA
Organism: Massospora cicadina; assembly: GCA_022478985.1. Lineage (NCBI taxonomy): Eukaryota > Fungi > Entomophthoromycota > Entomophthoromycetes > Entomophthorales > Entomophthoraceae > Massospora > Massospora cicadina. Next base: position 176,059 of record JAKSZP010000049.1, on the reverse strand, counting down.
AACAGAACTCAAAGAAGGAATCGACTCAAACCTGCCTTACCTGAATATCAGATTGGGGATTACGTTATGTACTATTATTCTTGGCCTGGTGGGCGAACTGAGAATTTAGAAACTTATTGGTCTGGTACCTATAGAATTATATTTTGAAAGTTATTAGAGTATTCAATTGCTCATGTTGATACTGTAATAGTGGTAAATCATATTCCTCCTAGGTTTTTGAGAAGTCACCCTCCACCATGATCAAATATTGAGGGGGGAAGTGTCAGGATTTCACCAATTTCTTTTATCTCCAAAAATTCCACTCCATTGATTCCCCCAGCATCATTGAAGGAGAGAGCAATATATTTAATTTATCAAAGTTAATAATCAATATCATCCTAATCAGTTGATTGAAGATTCAATCATGCAAAGATCAATTCACTCTGATAGATTACAAGCCATTACAAAGCCATAAATATCCCCTCCTTTTGATAATAACATTTAGGTCAAATTATAACCTGAATTTTTATTTAAGTATCATTTTTTGGAGAATCCAATCAGTGTAACCTCAAGAGAAAACCTGCCCCATTGGAAGTGTAATTCAAAACTTCCAGACTTAGTAACTTCATTGGCAAATATGGACTCACATCCCGTGAATGTTAGATTGGTCAAATATGAATTGACAGTTGATCTCTGACTTTGAACCTAAATAATATACCTTTAGTGCAACCAATATCATAATCATTTTGTGCAAACACCCTAGATTATCATTTAAATGATCTAAAAACGTGGTCCTTTTGTTCCTCTGAGATCCCTGTCATTTTTCCTTATTGAACTCACAAGGATCACCAGTGATTACAGGCCATTAGGTAATCCTATTTGTTCAGCTAATTGAATGCATGAAAAGAAAAAAGTTCCATCATAGGAACGAAATGAGCAAAGGCCACCGCTTAGTTTTTTTCTATATATGTGGCTTATCCAAGAGGTTGGCGATTAATAACTGAACTTTGCCACTACTGAGAATTTAAATCCCAGGTGCTACATGGGGTTCATTTTTGCCTTTTGACAGGGTGCGTGGATTTCGTCATACTTATAGTCAGGTATTAAGGTAAGGCCAGTTCCATTGATGCACTGCTCCTTGAAATTCACAATTATGTGCATTTGAGCCCTAAAAAGAATCCATCAAGATTTTATAATTTACGTCAGCAGCAGCCTAGAACATTTTCAAGTCTGTCAGTATTTTTCCTGAATGACCCCTTTGCATAACCAGACTAATAATTATTCTTATCTTGGAGTGGATCCCCTTTTTAGTTGTAGAATAATGGCAAAGTTTGTCCTAAAATTTTGAGAGTAATGTCTTTTAAATCGCATCAAACCCCATACTGTCACATGAAGTTGGTGCTGGTTAGTATCTCATAATTCTGATTTGGGAGAACTATAACTGGTGCAATGACAAGAAGGGGTCCAAATCATAAAGGCAAGGCGCTATATGCACCCCAAGAAGTAGTGGTATGTAGACCCGCTATTTTATTAACCTTATTATGATCTACGTTTGGGGCACGCTTAAACTTTTTCACTAACTTCGTAGAGACAGTTTTAATTTGAGCCCAATAATAATGATGTCTTAAACATTTACTCTATTTACCTAAATATCAGCATAAGTGCAACCAGATTAATTTTATCCTTTAGATTGAAAAAATGCATCATTATTTTCCAAATTAAATGATTGTAAAGATGTTCAGTTACTTCAGTGAATCGCTCCTTGATGGTAGCCATGGGGATAGAAAAGTTAATATCATCTAATGTACTATCACCATCTAATTGCACTTTCATGAATTGAGGCTTGTTGAGACATGGTCGCATCACTTTCTCAACCATTTCAGGTTCAGTGTTTTTTGTTTTGAATAGGTAACCGTAAGAACCTCTCATTTATCTCCAATGCTTGATATGGGGTTTTTACTCAATTAGGAGGAATGTAAGCATAGTTAGAGGTAGACTGTTCCATGTCTGCTTCACATGATCTTTTCCCACATAAAATTTTGCTTGTCAGCAGGAACAACAATACTTAATCGGTCTAGTTTAAAGTGGCAGAACTGCAAAATATGGCCATACTTGCCACCCTTGTAACAGATGACCTGAAGTCTTATGTTGCTTATACAGAGATTTTCAAATAATCTAACTAAGGCTTTGGGTTTGCTACCACTTGATCTTTATTTGGGATTTCCCCTCATAACCCATATTGCCAGTATTGCAATGAGATGGCTTTTGTTGGGGCATCAAAGGTGGCCTCTCAAATTTGAAAAAATTCTACCTTTTGATTCATCTTTATATCCATGTTCAAAGCGGAGACCATGGCCCAATTCAGCTCATTATGTCCTCACAGCGCAGATTCTATTTCGATCTGAGAGTCAAAACAGGACAACATGCCGCCATAGCAAGTATCTGGGCCTCCTGATAGAATTGCTCAGCAAAGAGTTTGATGGAATCATCCTTTGGAACTGAAGGCCTAAAAACTCCTGTTTCCAGTTGGATATATGCTCTGGACTGCCACACTCTCTTATTATTGCAACCTTCGCTTCTTTGTAAGTCCAATTGTTAGAAGCTAACCAGCTTAGAACAAGATTTGGGCTCTACATGATAAGCAGATGTCCATAGTACACCATTTGTTGATCCCCATATCCCACCATAGCAATCTAAAACAGCTTATATAATGAAGTAATATTGTTCCTCTGAAGCTCCAGAAGTTTCAGAGTTGGAAATAATTTCATTTTCTTTTGGGTTGCCATTTTTTTCCTGCTGCCTGGCAATTTTAACTGATGAGGTAAAGCGCCATACTTGATAAAATTCCATGATCCCAGGCGCCTCCTGTATAGTTGAGTGACTTGATTCAGTAGAACTGCCATCCATAAATAAGGAACCTTCTCTGAATAGAACAAATCCTCTTTTAGGATCCTTGTGACAATGGTCAGTGTCACCTTCTAACTTGGATAAAATATTTTTGATAGTCTTTTCCCACTTCTTCTGACCCAATTTACATGCCTTCGCTTATGTTATTCCACCATAGTTCCTCCAACTCTTGGTTAAGCTGGCAGAGTTTGTCAATATTGTTACATAAGGTTTTCTCTAACAGAATGCCTTGTCTTGTGCCTTAATTATATTCCACCCTCTTTCATCAAAATTTTCTCCATTGTGGCAACTTGTCCTTATAAATTCTTCACCTTGCAAAAGGGATATAAAGTCTAAAGCTGTAACTTCAAGTCCTGATAACTTGGTCCACATCCCCTTACCTTCAGCTTATTTGTGAGTCTTCATATCACTGACTAACAGTTCTAGCTTCGCAACTTCTATTTTAACATGATTCTGCTGTTTAATGATATACTGGATTGACTTAAACATCTTTACAGAAGATTCCATTACAATGTATTTTAGGTCTGTGAATTCAGGTGTTCTACACTCCTCAGGCCCAACTCAGCTATTTCCCCCTTCATTCAACGGTTCACTGCTCTTTCTCTTAACTCTTGACTTTCAGACAACGTCATCCCAGAGCTCTTCCCTTTATTGAGAAGCACATGTTGACAAGCATCCACTGCAAAGATTCGTAAGGGTTTATTTCTTAACATGTACAACTTCTTGTATGATGATAGGAAGTATGAATATGAACCAGTAATTAGTCAAATAATTGGCCTTGTTCAACTATAGTATTTAGGCACTTTGTTCCTAAAATAACTAAACCAATTACTATTAAAATAAATAGTACACCCAAGAACAAGACATCTCTATTGAGGGATTAATTTTGTATAATAGGTTGTAGTTGGCAACCTATTGAGCCATTGGAATCATTCACTGGAATATAGCTTATCATTCATTTAATACATCATTTGACATACTATTTATTAGAATTTCCCTTGGCTCAACTTCCAAGTGTAGGAAAGAATGCCCTCAAGCCATTAAACTAAACTAAACTATCAGAGATCATCCCTGATAGCTCCTAGAACTATAATCATCAGATTAATCATAAATATTAATTTGGAGCTCCCTCATAAGGAGATTAAAAGTCATTGACATGGCTTTAAATCAGAGGTCCTCAACCCCGGGCCATGGACTGGTACTGGTCCATGGGCCATTTGGTACCAGGCCACAGAGAAAGAATAAATAAACTTACATTACTTCTGTTTTATTTATTATTTGAGTCTGAGTGATGTTTTATTTTTTAAAAATGACCGGATTCACACTGTTACATCCATCTATGACTCTTTCTTGACTCTTGTTTCAGTCACGTGATACGTTGTATAAAGATTATACCCCAAGTTAGCAAAATGAGTAAAAAACAAAAATCTTTGGAAAGTTTTTTTGTGAATTGGAATAGGCTAGTGAGGAGGCAGAAGAAGAGCCTACGACTTCAAAGAAAAAAAGCTGCATTTAACAGACAATACCAGGACTCCTACTAAAAATATGGATATATTGCAACATGTGATTCCCGTGCACCAAGCCCATTCTGCATAATATATGGCAACCAGCTCTCTAATGAGGCAATAAAGCCTTCAAAACTGCTTCGCCCATTGGAGATCAAGTACCCTGCATTAAAAGACAAGCCTTCTGAGTATTTTGAAAGAAAAAAAAATCATGAAAAAGAAGGACAGAAGCAATTACTGAGGATCATTACATTAACAAATGTGAGTGCACTGAGAACATCATACTTGGTGGCTAATTGTATTGCTAAGGCTATGAATCCATTCACCATTGGTGAAGAATTGATCCTACCAACCACTAAAGTCATTTTCCATGAACTACTAGGAGAGGATGCAGTTAAAATGATAGCACAGGTGCCTCTTTTGGCAACCACCATCGCTCAGTGCATTGAGGAAATAGCAGAGGACATTAAAGCAAAATCATCGGAGAGGATTAATATATCACCATGGTATGCTCAAGGTTGATGAGTCTACATATATTGACAACAAGGCAATATTACTTGTTTATGTAAGATATATTTATCAGGAGGATGTGCATGAGGATATGCTATGTGCACTATCAATTTCAACCAAAACCACAGCCACAGAACTATTTAATTCGCTAGATGATTATAGATCAGGAAAACTGAAATGGTCCTTGTGTATTAGCATATGCGCAGATGGAGCTGCTGCCATGACTGGACGGCTGTCTGGTTTAACTACTCAGATTAAGGAGGTTGCACCTGAATGTGAGTCTACGCATTGTGTCATTCACAGGGAAATGCTGGCTAACCTAAATATATCACTGGAACTTAACAGTGTATTTAATGATGTCATTAAGGTTTTTAACAACATCAAAGCACACCCTTAACTCATGCCTGTTTGTGCAGCTTTGTGAGGAGATGAACGCGGAGCATAGAAACCTTCTCTTATATTTAGAAATAAAATGGTTATCCTGAGGGAGATCGCTGGCCAGAGTGTTTGAATTATAAGAGCCACTGCAGAGATTTCTCTCAGAAAAAAGTAACCGCTGGCAGCACATTCTAGTGACGAGGAATGGGTCACAAAACTTGCTTACTTGTGCAACATATTCAACCTGTTTAATGAACTCAATCGGTCACTTCAGGGGAAAATGACAACTTTCTTCAAGTTGGCAGATAAAGTAGCTGCATTTAAAGCCAAACTGGATTTGTGGGGACGGCGTGTGAACAAGGGTATATTTGACATGTTTCAAACATTTGTGTAAAATTTTGGAAGAAATTGGGCCCAAGCCTTCATTATTCCAGCTGGTGCACAATCACCTGTCTTTTTTTTGAAAGAGTTTTAGCACTACTTCCCAATAACAAAAGACCCATGAACTGCCAAGAAATAGATTTGCGACTCATTTGTCAACAAACCAGGTTAAATCAGCATGTCTATTCAAGAAGAAGATCAACCTCTGGAGATTGCTAATGACAGCAACCTTAAAAGTATGTTTGATACAACAACTCTGCTAGAGTTCTGTATTAAATTCATTGCAGAATACCCTGAGATCTCCACAAAAGCACTGAAAACCATTTTCTCATTTATGACATACTTTTTGTAAGGCGGGATTTTCTGCAGTGGCAGCAACCAAAACAATATTAAGGAGTAGAATGGACATAAGCAGCACACTTTGCATGGCATTGCCCCCCATTGCCCTTAGATGGGACCATCTCGTTGCAGAGAGACAAGCTCAGGGCTCCCACTGATTTAGCGTTATGGTGAGTTGTATTTTTCATTCAATTTTATATTTGTTTTTATGTTGCTTCTTTTTTAAGGCATGTTTAAACATTACTTAACGACCAGAGAATGTTGGGAGGCGGAGAGGATGTTGCTCATGTTATGTTGTTGGTGCTATGTTACTAGGATGCTGCTAATAAAGTTGTTTATGAATGCCTAGTGTATTCACATTTATTATTGTATTTAAAAATACCACAGTTTTTGAGCCAGGCTTATCATTTTATTTTGTGTATTAATCCATTACACTTTAAAGGGTAGTCCATGAAAATATTTTCTGACATTAAACCAATCCATGGCCCAAAGAAAGTTGGGGACCAGTGCTTTAAGATCAAAGGCTAAGTTGGAGCTTAATCAACATTATTCTAAAAGTCATTGTCACTAATAAATCATATTGATGATCATGCCCAACTAATTGCTAATTTTGGTCTATACAGAAAAAAGCATAATCTAGTTAATTCCCCAACAGCATGCCTCCTTATTAGTAGAGAAAGCTTTTGCTGTTATTGGACAATATTTGCGACCTCTTTAAGTTTACACAGAAGCATTACTTACCCTTAGTTCAAGGAAGGTTTTTGATCTGACTTTTGATCCCTGCAACAAGATCATAATTTTTTTTGAGGGGCGATTTTCCCTCCTTGTGATGGCATTGAGCCATCATACGACTGGTCTGGAGACATAAATGCAAGCCTGTTTGGCGTCTTCCTTGTTTGACATAGATGACGCAGGGTAGGCAAGCATCCAGATGAATCTGGGAAAGCAAATTTATTAGCCTTGATCTATGGGTCCAGTTCAAAAAGATCACATACTGTTTGGCGATGCAGGCACTTGTTGATATACTCACCGCTGTTTTTTAAATTCAAGCACATCACCATAGTATGATAATCCAGTTCAGATTGCTTCGTGCAACTATTCACATTTTCAGTCCATAGGTAGTTTATAGAAGGTAAATCACTGAGAATTCTGATAGGCATAGCAGGTCAGCTACGTTTACAAATAGGCTTTCTTATAAAGAATTTTAAACTACTGAGTTTTTTGGGCGATCTTGACGTGGATTAAAATGTCAATGTAACCATGCTCTGTAACCCACTGATGATTGTAAATTCCGCCCCATAGGACTTTATCAAGCTTCTGATAAATTGCACAAATCAGATATGACCATTCCTCCTCATATACCAGCTGAAGGTGAATTTTGATCACGTCCCATAGTTATGACTTTAAAGCTTGGAAGTCTAAGAATCTGCCACTAAAATATGAACAGAGAATTAATAGGGTAAGTTCCCATTCCACATTATCTCTTCATGTTGGGCGTAGCAGCACTATATGGCTTCTTTTTAGTTAAAGGCTTCAGGCCTCAGCTGAAGTTTTCCCTTTGAGAATCTAGCTTTTTGACTTGTCAAGGCTGTCTCTGTGGCTCAAGAAATTCCAAGCCTGATGCATATTAATCTCTCACTTAACGATGTTGTGGGCTATTTCCACACCAACCTCTAGTGTCTGCCACCATTCCACATCTTTGGTAGAAGAAACGCAATAACAATGGATGGCGACTTTAGGTTGTAAGCTAAATGGAGATATAATTTTAGGATCTCAAGGCTGATGGAGTTTCATTATCACCAGTCCTTGATGGTTTTGCTGTTCCAACCTGTGTTGTAAACAAGTGTGACATTATGGCTGGTACGTCAGCTTTGCATTACTGGAAGGCTTCTTTCAGAGTCTAGGCTTCAGTGGTATAAAAGTCCACAAAGGAAAGTTTTAGAAATGACTGTTTCCAGTCCTTGATTGCTTTGACACAGATGCCAGTTCATAGCCAGACCCATCCAAGTTCGAGGGTTGTAACCCCATGCAGCCTGGCTAAAGCCTGAGGTGATAGCTTATTCTTGATCCAGGGCTGAGCAGCTTTGGGTATAAATCCCAAAGCACCCATTCTGCCGCCTCATCTTGGTATGCATGGTCCCTCCAGGCTACCCATTTGTCCAGATGGTAGGAGCAAACCCTGAGTTTTTTTGTGGATATTTTTTGGTTACACACAGGTTTGCCCAGTCATGTACTAGGTTGATACTGGACCATCTTAGATTACTACTTCATTTAAGGGGAGTGAAGCCATTTGAGCTCCACTTTATTGCATCTCTCAGCCTCCAATCCTAAAAGGGCCTCCACTCCGCAGCCTTTCCTTCATTTGATTGGATTTAAGTAAATCAGGTGTGGTTTTTGGGGGATTCTATTGTATGGCCAATGCAAGGATTTGGTAGCCATGAAACTAGCCGCAATCCACAGCATACTCCCCTCCTGGAGAAAAGTTTTTTTATACCACTAAAGCCATATTGGAAGTGAGCATGAAGCGCCCAGTCTAGTAAAATTGAGGCATTCAGAAAACATTTGACATATGCATTTAGTTCAGTCATTGAAAGTCCTGAGCTCTTTATAAATTGGGAAAACTAGTTAAGAAATGTCAGCTTTAACCATCTTCATGGCATTATGGAGATCAATGCTGGATTTGAGATAGGTTTTAGCGTTTGTAGGTTTTAGATCCTTGCAGACTGTGGCTTCCACCATGCGGTGGTAAATGGGCTGCTTCAAAGATCCAAGTATGTCCTTAGTATGGATGTGTGATGTCTTGAAGAAGATGGAAATCTTAATAGATTTTAAAAGTTGAGCCATCTCTTAGTTGCTCTGGTGGAAAACTTATGTTATCGCCATAGTGCAGCTGTAGTGGGGTTTATTGCCTTAGTGATCCACTAATTGCTGTGAAATAATGAATTTGAAGGATTCCAACTGTATGATGTTTCAGGAAGAGATGCCTTTATGCACGAGTATGTCCTTCTGGACTGGCATGTTTTCACAGTCATGTTGTTGAAACGTTGCCAGTTGACGCCTGGTTTTGTTTTAAGATTCAGATCATTACACAAAAACAATTTTCTTTTCATTAATTGTGTAGTTCTATACATAAATTTTGGTTTCTCATCCAGACACAACATTTTCTTTGTTGGGGTTTTGGCCAAATGAACTGATAATCAAGCTTGTGGATCAAATTGGCGCCAGAAGAAATTCCTGGATCAGGTGTTCAGATATATCACTATCACTGAATTAAAAAATATTTTTTAAGATTGGCTTGGGAGATATCATTATTTTTTATAATAAAAGAGCTTCTCTATTGTGGTTTTATTGGGGAGTTTTGCCATCTGGAGCTGTGAAAGCTTATCCTAGGGTGGTCCTAGAGGAAGTGGGCACTAACTCCACTGTAATGGTGTCTGCATTTTGTCCTTGCTGGGCAAGGATTTTATCAATGGGGTTTATACCTCCAAAGTTGTCCCAGAAAAGTTTTATTCGTGTCAAACACGGGAGCAGATGCCACACTGTTAAAACTTGATTGGGCATTGTTGCATTAACTGTAGCACTAATTTTGGTTGAAAGTCCTCTGAAGGTTTTGATATCTATTGGGAGATTTATTTTGATGTACAAATTACTTGTGTTGCAGCAGGCCTTCAGAATCTATGTGTACTCTGATGGCCAGGATTCTCTACTGTAACTTAGCACTATTCAAGTTGCAGAGAAATTGCTTTAGTTGTGAAGTACTCTGCTAACTGATAAAATACTCTGTCTAGAATTTTTTTGGTTACTATTGATTTTCAAAAGCGATGCTTAGGTTAAAGAGCCAAAATTCTGTTATTGTAGAATCCTTTTAATATTAAAATAGTTATCTAGAATAGGTATATGTTTATGTGTATAGTATGACTTGTAGATAGATGTTTACTATAGTTTTAACTACTAATTTAGAACTTAAAGACCATTATCATTATAAGCTCAGCTTCAGCTAATAAACTGTAAAAACTTAAATAGTATATTTTTATAAACTAAATTTTCTTAATTACTTCCACCATCTGTTGGGAGCAATGGGATTATGGATTATACAAAGGAAGTTCAGGTGACGGAATATTATCCATTTGTGTGAAAAAATTCTGCACCACAGTTATGACAGAACCATACATGAGCGATGAACTCAAAGATAAGTCATTAACTTCTCAAATTCATTTTAAACTCATTTCAAAAATTGTGAAAGATCTTGCTACTAGGGATTATCCAAACTTGGCAGATCAATTGGAAAATATCAGGTTTGGCGGAATATGTCTCACTACGCTTTACTAATATGGAAAACACTGTACCTTACCTGATCCCAGACTTTGATAAGTCCCAGAAATAAAGTAGTTTTCTTTTTAGTTACAATTTTTGCCTAGTTTCCACTAGGGATTTGCTGTTGTTAAATACAGAGATCTGCATTGAGGCAACCAAAAATCTTCAATAGATTGACCTAGGAACTAGATAGGTCTATAATGAGATTAAGCAGGAGCTATTGCAACTAATAATTACATAGCCTTTGAAGGGCTCAGACTTAATAATTTATTAAAAGTTTTCCACAATCTAAAATCTCAGATGAATTTAACTGAATTGTCTTGGGATGAAATAATAAATAGCTGGTTACTAAGTTTAAGAGTACTAACAAGAAAATTTCTGTATAGTTTTAAATATTTTGAAGTATCAGCTATATATTGCTTTATTATGGATATTATTATTTATACTGATAACATTTAATAGACTTGTGTCTTTCTCTTATAACTTCACTTAATTGCTAATAATCCCGTGTTTAATTGACTAATAACTAATTCAATAAATGAGTACATAGGGAATGTTTTTAATAAGAGTTAACGCCAGTATGTTACTTTGTCTAAAAGGGGCCTGACCATTGGCAGCGCTAATTCCTTTAGAAATAAGTGTATACTCCAAGAGTCATAAGTAAAAAATGGGTACAATGACAAACAATTCAAAGGGCAATTAGTGAGCTTGTACCTAAATTTTATGAATAATAGTAAGTTGGTATGCCATATCAATTAATCTCTACCAATCTATTTGGTTGCCACACCAACTGCATGTATTTTCGAGGTAGAAGACCTGATTTTAATTAGAAAGGGGTCAGAGAAGCAGGAGTAGTTATTCCCTGCTTCTAACTTCATCAAAAGAAGCTTTGATACCGTTGGTTTGGATTAAGCTTTCCCACTACTGAGGCAGCTGATGAAGCCGCAAAGGTTAAATATGAATTAAAATATATGGGGTGTTGCAATTTTGCTTTTTGGCCAACCATAGTATATTAACTTTGGAAAAAACCCTACACCACCCTATAGACCTCACCCACGCCCTTGTCCCACAATTTAAATTTCCTAGAATATTGATCCCAGCGATCTGCCATCATATGTTTTATTTGACCAAGGCAAGCTGAACTGAGGATGGGCAATACCAAAACAAATATTCCAAAACTAAATTGAATAAAAATTAAAACGTGAGTTGACCGCACTTTTTGGGTAGCAAAACACAAAAAGAAATAACAAAATAGCCTACCAGGTGGAATAGCGGTGATCTGCTTATATCATCATGGCGGAAGGGTAGGGGGATTTTATGAGTCATCTTCAGGCTCAGCACTGAAGAGGCGGATCAATGCTGAGAGCAGGAGAGTTGGGGCATCCGCAGGATGAGGGTCAAGGTGAAGTATATAGTCATTTTGATCAGCAATTTGGGCCTGTATTAAAGCCTATATGAGTTTGGCAACGTGGTGTTCAGACTGGATGCAGGCGTTGAAAAAGTTGTTCCATTTTTGCAGTATTGGCTCTTGTAGTGCATGTGGATGAAGAAAATTCAGACAATTATGTAACATACTTGACAGTGGTGGTGGCAGATTCATATAGTTGTTGGATTTCCTCTTTTGAAGTAGGAGAAAAGTTGGAGGGGAATGATGGGTGGTGCAGCCTTTTTTAAATTCTTTGACAGAATTTGCACACATTTTGTGAGTAATAATTGATTTTGGATTGGCCAACGTGGCCGCAGCAAGCTGGTGGTCACTTTGGAAAAAGGCTTTGGGTTTGCAGACATATTGATTGGTCATGTCTGGGGCATCAAAATCTGAATTAAGATAAGGTGGAAAACCAAATGGGCGATTTGGTGGTGGGATTATTAACCCAATTTGGCTACTACATCCAATAATTTCCAGGGAGTTTGATTGATTTGTGAAGATTGGGTTGTAGGTGATTTTGGTTGGGTAGGTTTTGGGGTGGGAGATCTTCTGGATTGAACATGGGTCCAATGCTGCTCCTGATTGGTTGGTATGGGTGTGCATTGGCTAGCTTGGGTTTGAGGTGCTGGATTTTATTCCTTATTCGAGCTCATGGCCTGTGGGGGTGGAGCAGCCAAAATTCAAACCTGAACGCTGTTGGTGTGGCCTCATGGGTGGAGCTAGACAAGTTCTCAGGGTATGAATTATATTGGCATGCCTTTTTGGTGTGGTCCAATCCATAGCAAAGGGGGAAAATTGTGTGACTATTGTCAACATGGGACTAAAAGAAGTGGTTGGGTGCTGATGGGATATAGGCATGTGGTGGGATATGCTGGGCCATGTTCAGCTTGTGGGGGTAATGGTGGCCATTGCCCAAGCTGCCATGAGTCATTCAGTATCACTTGGGACAATAAATTGGTTGATAGGGTTTTCACCATATGTGGACAACCCTGCATCAACTCCTCATAAAGTGTTTGAGGAGGAAGGTTTGAGGAAAGGTTTGCAAAGGTTACCACAAGTGTGATGTCCTCTAGGAGGCATGTTTGGGTGGTGGATACGGGGCTATTTTTATAAATTAGTGGCGTAGCTGCTGCAGCGGCTGTGTCCTCTTCAGTAGGGATCCAATATCAAAACAGCCCTTGTAATGGTGGAAGTTGATAAACCCTGCTGGCACAAAAGGTGGTTTTTGCCTGCTCAATTATTGCTTTGTTAGTGTATGGGAAGAGGCATCCATACTCGATGCAGAAGCAAAAGCAAATATTGGATTGGGTTAGGGCTAGGGGCTGGGGGTGGGTTGGGTGGGCTTGTTCAAGGTGAAGTGCTAAGTCCCTTGGAGGGACATAGCGGCCAGATGTATTTGGCGTACTGGACGATCCAGTCCACATGCGTTTGCCAGCTGGGTGGTAAATGCTAGCGGTGGAGCACCGCTGCCACATACTGGGGCAGCAGGTGGTGTATCTGAGGACTTAAATTAGGAGATTGTTGCGTTGAGACGGTGGTGTAAATTTGACTTGAATTTTTTATAATTTGTTTGAAATTGATGTTGAGCGAAAAGAAAATAAGTCTGCCATTTTATATTTCTCTAGCAATTTTTCTGTCTTAAAATTAAGCATTTTACGTTTTCCCCAAAATAAAACCCCAAATGCTGATAGATTGAATCCTATCAATCTATCATCGAATCGCCCCATCTCAAATCCCTATTCCATATGCATCAAAATCTGCCAACTTGTTCAGTCAAATTCGCCATGAAAGTTCCAGCTGATTTTCAAAAATCACTATAATTATCCAGCTGTATTTGCCACACATGACCCTGCAGAAAAAAGGCCATCTCTCTTAGGTATGTACCTAACCTTAGGCCAGAACATCTCCATGATGTCAGCAATCCATCAATAGACTAAAATAAAAAAACGTAGGAAGATTTTTGCATCTTGGAGAAGACCAGTGCACCGACTACCTCAAAAGGCTTTGGCATATATAATGGAGAGGCCGTGGATAAAAACAATGACAAACGTGGCAACGCACAATCTTGCTATTAAATTCATCAGTGAATTTCCATATTTTTTACCATGACGGATCTCTACCTCTGGAATTACTGAATAAGTCTACTGTAGATTTAGGGAATTTACTTTCAATAACTTTATATTTTAGTGGCAACCTTTACATTATTTTTGGTGTAAACTGTGTTAACTGTAACACCTGTTTGTGTGCAACTTTACTGTTCAGAACAAACCCAGCTGTAGTTCTGATTGCACAAATGGTTCTGACTAAAGAGGCACTTCCAACAACACCATATAAATCTTCAGAAAATCCACCTAAATGAGCTAAGATAATTATCGCTTCACTATTGGTTTTGTGGACAGGTATATCCCCAACCCATGGAACCAATAGGCAGAGCAAAGATCATTTCCACTTCAGCAGCTTAGACAGTAAGAAGAATTACGCTCTTACAATGGAACTCATTCCAGTGGTACACAGGACTCACAGTCTATAAATTGGATGACCAATGTACCCCTTAAGCATGTTGAGAAATTAATGGAGTGGCTCCTCCTCAGTTACAACATTTCCATTAAAGCAATCAATAAGGCACATCTAGAATATTTCAGATCCTATTGGAACTAAACCTACCTTTACGTGAACTATCAGCTATTCCATAATTAATGATGTCAAGCTTAACCAAGAAGCTCTATATCCAATCTCAGATTATATAAATTATTACCCAGTACATCCATTCATCAATCCAGAAGTCCATGCAGATACTCACTCAACAATATTTTGTGATCAGAGGACTAATTGAGGTTTCAGAGGCTCTGCGCTGGGACAACCAAATGCAGGTGGATCAACCAGATGGTACATCAAGAGAATGTTCATGCAGTTAAGCACGATCAACAGCAAATGTAAAAAGCAAATCGCTGTTAGATGAACTGGCAACTAAATAAATGGCAATTTGGCCCGCATCATTGGGAAGATACTGGATTAATTTGGGATGTCAGACCAATGTTTAACTGAATAGCCCACCACTGAGAGCAGGTTAAGAATATCAAAAAACGGAGGTAGCTTGACATGTGGCAGTAGAGGCCGCAGACCAGGAGCTCATGCTCAGAAAGCCTATACCATCTGACAGCTGATGGAAAAACTGGACAAGCAGCTTAGTTACCTATCAAATGAGGTAATTAATCACCATAATCAACTCCAGGACTTTGGAAAAAAACACCAAAGCACTACAGAACAGACTTTGCAGTCTCTAAAATAGTCTGAACAGAACTGTCAAAACTTTGAACCGCTTATATGGGGAAATCGAATTGGTGAATGGCCTGGCTCAGGCTCAGGAAGCAAGAATATGCACCTCATCAAGGAAAGTGGCTCTCTTAAGGCCTGGCTTGATACGGCAGAATTATGACTATTGTAATTCAAGAAAACATTGCATTATGAGCACCAGTATCTGACTGATAAGTAAGTTCAATTCTAACAAAATTAGGTAAGACTTCTGCAAATGCCGTCAAGGCTTTTTAACCAAAAGTTGGGGGGAACTTCATTGGCCCGCATGAATCAAGCCTGTTTGAGTTCAAGTCTGATAGCTATGATGTGTCCTTAGGGTGAAACAATCCAGTAGTTTTGACATCAATACCTAAACCCAACAGTTTGTTTCAGACTGTTATCCTAGAATCCCCTACCTGCGCCACCACAGCTTCCCCCAAACACCATGAAAAAATGCGAATTCTTACTACGCCTATCATAAGGTGATCCACATTGTCTTGCCTGAACTTTGGCACTAGAACCAGCGGGGAGGACCTACAAACTGTGCCACAAAGGTTTAGATGAGACATAAGAACGCCAGTGATTTAAGATCGACCCTTTTTAATAAGGCAAAGTTCAACTAAAGGGGGAACCTCCACACCTCCTTGTAGTTATTCAAAAACAGTATGGATGTCGTGAGTGACAAGACCAAACTGGAAACTTTGATGAACTCTCTAGGTCTAGAAAGCCAAAATTTATTAACTTGCAAAGACAACGATACTAGACTGTCTTACCATAATGTAAAAATCATCATCAAAGTGTTAGGCTGGGTGGAGACGATGACCACCCAAAAACATTGCCTTCCTCAATATCACTTTTAGAAAAGAATGAGTAGGTTATTGAGGTTGTCAGCCTTTTTATCTCAAAAGCTCAAGTGGTATATAACGCTAATAATCTAAATATTTACAACGCCCAGATCGTCCTCCAGAATGCTTGCAAGCCTTATAAAGAACTATACCAGGTCATGCTATCCATGTTGAATGATGACTACAACATATTACAGATGGCAAATTATCTGTTCTGCTGTTTTACGACCTCTAACACACAACAAAGGGTGTCACAAGAAGTGGGAAGCCCAAGGCAAACCTCTTTAACAAGACACCAAGGAGATCCGACCTAACACCAACTGACACAGAATAATTGACAACCGCGTTATTACCTGCCACCAGTGTGGTGTAAAAGGGCATTATGTGAGCCAGTGCACCTACAAAGTATCCAAGACCAAAGTGCATCATGTGGGAGTAGCGGGAACCAAAGATCAGGGAAGATAGTGGTCAGAGTAGTAACAGGCTATTAGAACTCCAATGGATCTCCATATATTATTAAACAACCCCATGACGATGTGACGCCTTCAACCCTCTAACCTGTCATGGCCAACAATGTACTAGTAGTCACCCTCCACTTGCATCATAAGAATCACATAGACCAAGCAATTGAAGTGGTGGCAAAACATATTCACAACAGCTGGAGCAGCACGATTTACCAGTTACTTCTGGCGACATACCAACATTGAAAGGAGTCAACATAGCCATTCCCCTTGACGAGTTATAAACCAGTCCTCTTCTCTGTGATGAGCTGTAGTCTTATTTGGGCCAAGTTGACATCATTGACGTACATTTAATAAAAATCAATGACTTTTATTGTTTTTATGTGTACTTACATGAATACTGGCATGGACAAAGTTTGAGTACAAGCTATAGTAGATAGTGGAGCCCCCATAAACATTGTATTGGCCAAGCAAGTAAAAAAACTGGGGCTATTGCTAGATATTAATAACCACAAGAAATTCAGAACTGGGGCCCAAACCAACCACCTCTCTAGGGGTTACAGCGCGCTTTCCTAAGGGCCAGATTTATTATGTATCATCCCTTGCGATCATCTTATTAAAAAGATTTATTGTGAATACTAATTAAAACATCTTTTATAAGGGTTATGGCATCAAGATTGATCTTGAGAAAATAATCTGGATATTATTGGTCAGAACCTACCAATGTACTATCAGCAATGAGACCATCAGATGGAAAAGCAGTCTCCACTATTCATAATCTGACATTCTGTGATGGGACCATACAAATCAGGTATAATAAAGGGAGCAGACAGAATAGATAGCTACCACATCAGATTTTTGAACTGTCTGGCATACTTCTGAGAGCGGGCAAGCAGCTGATTATTCCTCCTGGCCACCAAGTTATAGTAAAGACTTACATTGGCCTGCAAAATCATTAGCCTTATATTTCAAAGTGTTGGTCCCCCTCAATCGCTCACATTGTGGACCAATTGTAGCTCCTAGGCTCATTCTCCCGGACCTTGAGGAGATCAGAATATTATTAGATAACCTCCATATACATCCAAATTAGGTGAAGCAACACCAACTTGTCACTTTTTTACACATCCTACTGATGGAAAAAGTGAAGAACATACATATTTTAGGATGCTGAAGGAGTTTGGCCGGAAAAGAGAAACTACATAGCCATCTGCTCAGTCATACCTGGAGTCTCTTGATGGCCTATTGGAGCAGGAGATAGGCCAAGTGATGGCTTTGTTTGAGATATATAAACAGAGTTACATGGCAGATGTTTTTTCATGATGTTCCAAGGATGTGTTACACAATATCAACATGGATCCCACGCACCAAAAGACTTCACCCTATTAACAGTCTAGTACAGCAGATGAAGTAGTCAATGAGAAATCAATCAGCTAGTAGAAAGATGTATTCTAGTCCTTTAAAGAGTCCATTGGCGTTGAATGACTAACTTTATCTGAATCATCAGGTATATTAGATTTAGGAGATGTAAAAAGCTTACATCTAATTTATTAAGTCTGGTGTTGAATGTATCAAACATTACTACCTGAAAAAAAATATTAAGCACAAGTGAAACATAGGATTTGCGGCCTAACAATTCAACTTAATTATATTTAACTTAATGACCTGGTATGGATGCTTTTTTGGGTATGTCAAAATTAGATTATATGTCAAATTGAGCTGTTATCAAACTAATTTCTAAGAAAGTAAACAAGGTGGGTCGACCTTGGGACAAATATACCGCACCAAGTTTTTATTTTAGCCTGTGCTGGTTTTGAACTTGTGTCAATTGAAACCTGACCCACAGTGGAGCAGGAACCACCCGCTATGCTACCACTCCTCATCAAATTAATTTCTAATTAATGACAAAAATTATCTTGGTATGTGTTACCATTGCTCAGAGAAGCGATGGTTTAGCCTTTTGAAGACACATCTGAGGAGATCCAGTTTTAAATATTTTAGAATGACAAATGACCACAAGGCAAACCTGGATTGCAACTGAAATCCTCACATGCGGTTTAGGCCCTCAGAAACCTTGGCCATGAGTCGCTGGTTAAGTGGTAGTGCAAGGAGAGAGGTCATGGGCAAAGATGCATCTGGCATCAGAAGTAACCCTAAAAAATCCCCATAATTTTATGCAATAAGACAATCTAATCTTGTAATTCGAAAATAGAAGCTTTTTACATTCAATACTGTTTCATTGTATTGAGTAAAGGACTAACTTGTTAATCAGGAAGATCAGGAAAAGAAGCCATTTTACAAGTAATTGACAGGAGAATACAGTCTTGAGTTTTGATATCAAAGCATTTTATAACATATAAGCCATCATCTGGTCTATTGTCTTCATACAATAGACGTTCATGAATCCCTCTGTAGCTCCAGAGAAGAACCAGCAATATTTTGTAGTAAAACTTTAACAGTGGCGCTCATGAATGGTATTGTATATGGTGACCATATCGATCAGAGGAACAACTACAACCGTTATCAATTCTTCAGAACCATTACTAGTCCTACTGGAAACACCTAAATAACTGTATCTCAGATCAACTGGAGTGATGTACACATTATTTCCTACCCTGAAGAACCCATTTCTTGTGAGGAACTGAAGCTGTTAGAGCAGTGACTTATAAGAGGTTATTTAATGAGCGCGGTCCTATGGACATCTGAAGTAATTTTTTTATTATTAACATCAACAAGATGTGTTGTGGGCTAGATATCTGGATTATCATCAATTGAGTGCAGCCCAACAGACATAGTTTAAATGGGTTGGAAACATTTAATATGTATTGAGTTTGCGCACTTCACCTCCAGAAACTCTCAAATGACTATTGCTTGTCATCATGCGGAAATCAATAAATTGGTCAATTTCTCACAAATCTCAAGTCAGGCGGCACAAGTATATAATGACAAACTGGAAGCCAACTTCAGATAAGTCCAGTCCAGCTTGTAAGCAAACCAAAATTTAGCCACTTGGGCTAATAGTTGAGTAATGGAATTGCCGCAAGAGTTAAATAACAAATTGTACCTTGTGGTTGAGGCTTTCTTGTATGAAAGAGGGGTGACCAACGACTGGGTCAACAGAATAACCTAGACTTCTATGCAAGTTTCAGGTTTCGTGAGACATAGCCACATTGGCCAAGAAAAATAATTAAACATAAATAGCGAATTTCAGTATCAGCACAACATCTTTGCGCCCAAATTTCTAAAATGAAGGATATTTTATAGAAGAAATCAACTATTAGCGCACAAAGGGTGAAGGTCATCAAATGGAAAAATACAAAAATTTTAAGACTCTATCAATTGTTAAATCACTAGATTAATAATCTTAATGAAAATGTTACCTCCATCAAAGAGTCAAATGATACTATAAATGGGGAAATGACCAAATTCAGAAATTAATCAAGGATAAAGATCAAATTATTTCCATTTATGCAATTAAAACAATCAGTTTTAACAAGGAAATCACAAGATCAAGTTAAGAAATTGGAGCCTCAAAGACTGGGAAGTAAATATCAATTGTTTTATTATAGAATTGGATGATGGGTGATGTCAGTGTGCCCGGATGATTTGACTGGAAATACCTCCATTTACTATGTGGATGAAGCATCAGAAGTAGTACTGAAGTCCACTTCAGGCACGTCAGCAGATGCCTAGCAATATGGTTGCATTGGCCAACCATACTTCCTCTACTCATGATGCAGTGACTCAGCGCCCTGAGACCTTGGCAAGTTAGTTGATAAGTAATTGCAATAAACCTAAGACAGAGAACAATAACTGTTGGAATTTAGACTTTTTGTGGCTCAATGGTGCTTTTTACGCGTAAATTACAACAATTCTTTGCAGGAGAAGTTGCTTTCACTAAAAGCGGGACAATTCTTCTGTAAGGGTTTTAAAAACACTGATAAAAACGTAAATAAAAGTATTATAATTTATAGGTATTTATTTATAAACTGCAGTGGGAAAAAAATGAACCCTCTCGATATCTAGTAGCTTTGTATTTAAACTATATTGAGGTTTGAAGGGAATGCAATGGGAAGTTCAGAGTGCTTAGTACTGTTTAAATTAGGGAATATGACCATTTGACCTATTGGATCGCTGGAGATTCGCCTCATTTTGATGAAACAGCTGATGGAAAGTTGATTGCAGGTAGGGTATTTCCATGAGGCAGAGATTTTGTCAATTTTACCCAATCACTGGCGTAAAATATATTTCACCTTACAGGACCCCTTTCAACCCTATAAAATGGGCTGGTTTCCTCAGTGTTAGTGTTACTAAATTCGCTGTAAGAGGGGAAAGGACCTTAGAAGGGCTCCTCAGAATAGGTTGACTATTCTAAACAATCTGACTTCCCAAACTCGAGGTTTTTGCCTGAGTATTAGTAGAAGTGTTACCCCAATTCAATGGGTTCAACTGGGAACTGACCAGGGTCTTTTAGCCAATTTTATTATCATTTCCATCTAAAACGCTCTTTCTACAATATCAGAATTGCAATTGTTCAACACTAACTACAAGCCTAAAATTCTTCCTGTTTTTTGATAAAAATGAAAGCGTAGCCACTTTCATTAAAAAGTTAAAAACTTTTCTCTCTCGTTGCAATCACTTTTGCAACCTATTCAATTCAAGTCTGAATCTAGTTTGATAATCTCACAGAGGAGATTAGTCTGCGCCCATGTCAGGGAGCAGTTGGGCAAGTAAGGTAAGAGGAGCAGGTGGTAGGCCTGCGGCCTCAAACGTTTGAAAACGCCCTGGAGAAACTGGTGGAATAGAAATTTTTTTAAAAAACCGGCGGTCACTATTTCCCCAAAAATCCTCGCTTGGCAAGCACAATGCAACCAGTACATCAACATCCTGCACTCCCAGCCACTTTTGTCAGTGGAATACGGAGTCCGTGTGTTTCTGGACATCCAACAAATGGCTTTATGGGAAAAATTTTGTGGGGATGTGCACACTTTTTTCCTGACCGCGGCGTATGTTGCACCTCACTCCATGTCATGCGGTTGGCTGGACCTAGGTTTCAAAAACAAGGAGGCAGCAGATGAGGCTGCTGTGGTGCATGTAGTGATTGACCTCCCTGAAGGGCAATGGGTCATTGAAACCAAATGCACCAGATGGATAAAATCCAGCCAAATTTTCCTCACGTTTGACTTTTTGCCTACTACAGTAAAACGTGGCATTTTGGAGCAGCACCTGAAAGATGGTCTCACCGTTTATGGTGAAATACAATCTTTTGAGATGCAATGCTTTATGCTGATGCCACACCTGTGCACCGGCAAAGCCATCGCAGTTCTGACCCCAACTGAGGAGATTGTGAAGGACCTAACCCAGATCTCACACTCCACTTTTTTTATTATATCAAAGGGCATACCACCCACCCTTTCCAGGTAACCGTGGACAGCGCGCCCCCCATCTGCACCCACTGTGACACATTCAGCCATAAGGCACACGCATGCCCCACCAAGGAGGGCGTCACTTTCCAAAAGCACCCCTCAGCGGCTATGGCCAGCGGAGAGGCGAACTACGAACCAACTGCAAGCACCAAAGAGGCTTTCCTGTGGGGAGCACAAGGCTACTACCTACTGGTAAAGCCTATTTCCCTGCAAGAGTGGAAGAAGGCCAAGCAGGCCCACAGGGCCGCGGCCAAGGAAGCGACCAAAGTCACCACCACTATCCCACACTCCCAACACCAGGAGGACATTGAAACCTTCACGGTGGAAGCAACTTGGGAATCCATCAATCAATCTGATTGGGAAGCCCATGCCAATTGGGCCACCCAATCTGAGGATCCAATGGGTGACTTGATCTCATCCAATCTTTGCAACCAAGTTTTGGTTGAAACTGATTTGGGGCCCATCCTACCTGAAAAAAAAATTTTGACCCGCTCAATGGTGCACCAAACTCATCTGCACCGCAAAAAATTCGTCCAACGTCGGGGAAACAAAAAGCAAAGGCAAAAGCCAACGTGAACCTTTCTGCTAAAATCAACAAAACTACTGATAGCATTTCTGCAAACGCCCACGCTGCCATGAAGGCCCGTGGGGATCTAGAGGAGGCTAGTGGGCCTGGGTGCCCACCCCCTCACACCTAAGGTGTGATGGGGGAAACCTTCACTTTAGGGACGTTGAATATCGCCAGTTTAATGGCTGTCCATTCCGGGCTAGGAAACTGAGTTTTTTACATTAATATTTTTACCCGTGGATATCCTGGCCATCCAGGAGTCCCACTGTCTGTGTGGTTCTGAGGATGCTTGGAAAACCATGCTTCTCCCATCCCTATCCTTTTGGACAGAGCACTGTGGGGTGCTAGTTCAGAGAAACAATATTTCAAATTTTTATTGTCAGAAACCTTCCTCAATGGCCAAGTCCTCGTTGTCACTTTCTCATGGGCTGACATGGCTCATGCTATCATCAACATCTATGCCCCAACCTGTGCATGAGAGCGTCAGGAATTTTCTCATTGGTCAAATCCCTCCCGCTACCCCCAGACCCTTTTGTAGTCAGCGACATGAACTGTTGGCTAAACACACCAACGGACCGTTGGCCTTCCTCCTCCCACGCCCCCCAGGGTCACATAGAACTTCGCGTTCTAAAGGCCACTCTTGGGTTAATGAATGCACTGCCACAACAAGCCCTGCTGCTTGAAATCATGACGTGCCCCCACATCCACAACGGCTGATTAAGGTCCATGTCCCGCATTGACCTTATCCTTATGCCAGCGAAATTCCAACCCCACATTTCCCACTTCAAAACAACAAAAATCAAATTCTCTGACCACTGGCTGGTATCAATAACCTACCACCTACCTGTCACAGTGGCTAAGGCCCCAGATTGGTGCAAACTCCGCCCCCCAAACTTGCGTCGCCAGGATTTTCCACTTGGGTGAAATCAGCAACTTTGGGAAAAGAATTTGTTACACCATTTTGCGCGGACCCCATGTCCACATGGGCAGCCTTCAAAGAGGATACCATCCACCACTCTCGCCACCTCTCCTCCCGACGCTCACGAGCCACATCAGCCATCATTTCGCGCGCTCTGGCAGAGTTGGCACACCTGTAGTCCAATATACCAGCTACAGGATACAGCCCTGCATGGGGCTGGAAGTGGGCGGAGGCAGCCACCCACCTCAACGCACTCGAAAGGCAACACAAACATTGGGTTTGTGTTCAGTACAGGGCCAAATGCATTACAAAGGGTGACAAGTGCACCGCATATCTTTTTAAAAAAAATTGCACCACGCCAGAGTGTGGCCTGCACACAGGTGCGAAGATTAAATAATTCCATCGCAGATACACCAGCTGAAGTGGCAATCAAAACAGAAGTATTACTCCAAGTTAGCTAAATCCGATCCAATTCAGCCAGCTGAAGTGGCAGAATTTATTGACTGAGCCCACATCTGCACCATTTCCTGATACCCATAAATAATGAATTTGAGTACTCTGAACAAATTATGGACAGCCATCTGCGGTGCACCAAACCAGAAATGCCCAGGCCCAGATGGCATTCCATATGAATTCTATAAAAAGTACTTCAAATATATATTTCCACTACTGCTTGCCTCACTTAACCAGAGCCTTTTGGAAACGTGCCTCCTACCATGAAGACAAGAGGCCTTCACCATCACACTCTTCAAGAAAGGGGACAAGCTAGACTTAGCCAACTGGCGCCCCATTTCTTTAACTAACACGGATACAAAAATTTTAACTAAAATCATGGCTAACCATTTAGGGATTGTAGCATCTGCTACCATCTCCTCAGAACAATTCGGTTTCATAACCAGAAGGTCGATTTGGTTCAACGTGAACTCTGTGGCTAATGCATGCCAGTCCACAGTCTCTGGGGCACTTGTATTCTTGGACCAATAGAAGGCCTATGATAGAGTAAACTGGGAATACCTCAGGGCCTGCCTCCATCAATTCCACTTACCCCATCGCTTCATCAACTGGGTGATGCTTAAAGAATCTGCAACAATGGCAGTACGTGGCCCTGGCTTCCTAACAGAAGTAGTCCACCCTCAAAGGGGCTTGCGACAAGGGGACCCCCTTAGCTCACTCTTATACAACTTCAGCCTTGACCCACTACTTCGAAACATGAATGCCCAACTCATCGGGGTCCATGTTCCAGGACAAGCCCCAGTCAAGATGATGGCGTTTGCAGATGACTATGTTGTTGGGGTGTCTAATAATAAAGATGCACGCGCACTTGAAGCTCTCATCCAGGAGTATTCCAGGGTAAATAATGCTGCACTGAACGCTTCCAAAACCAAAATCATCCTCCTTGGTCGGTCTCAAAAATGCTGGGCCCCAGCAACCAGTGCCCAGCCCAGCCCATCTGCTCGCACCCGTGCTCGCCCTCCCAGCTCACCCCACACCACCCCACTGGTGCTCCCCTTCATGCCACGCCCTACCATAGGGCCGGTCCGCCATCTGGGCGTGTGGGTGGAGGCAGGCGGATATGCATCAGCAGTAATGGAGAGTCATATTCTAGACAACGTGACGAAGTGCATCGCCTCCCTCAGAGCCCACCATACTTCCCTTACTGGCAGGGTTGTTTTAGTCAACTCTATGCTCCTCTCCAAAGTCTGGTTTGGAGCCCACGCCATCCCCTTCTCCCCAAGCTTCTTCAAATCCTTGTATGCCCTGCTGCAAGGATGGCTTTGGTCAGGCCGCCCTCCGCCAGTACGGCTAGAGGCCATGTTTGGACCTCATCATCATGGTAGCATGGGCCTGCTTGACTTCAGAGCCCATGCTGCCAAGATCTTGGGCACCTGGATTGCAGCTGTCACCACCCCTACGCTCCCCTCCCAACACTGGTCCCGCGCGGCCTGCTCCAATTTCTCCCGCGCCTTGGGCCTCAACAATCCATCGAACCCTCACTCCCTGATAAAATACCTGGCTTCACACCCATCGGCCACAGGTCCTCACGGGACTAAAACCCACTACAAACGAATCCTACTCTCCATGCGGAGCGCAGAGTGGAGAATTCATATAAGCGGACATACAACCCAAAGAGGCCGCCCCTCTCCTCAGTTCACACAAGAGGTAAGGGGCTACCCATCCATGATGGCGTGATCCCCATTCAGCACCATGTCCTATCCAGGGTGGACTACCTGGACATGATGGACATCCCTTACTCCATTGAGACCCAAAAAACTATTTGGAATTACGCACACCATCCTCTTTTGCGGCCTCAAATCTTTTCTCATGTGCGGCGCTGCCTGAGGCGGGTGTACCATACGGCTGAGCGCTCTAACGCTTTACACTCATCCTGCGTCGTGTGTGGCCAGTATGGAACGCTGTTCCACCGCCTGGAGAAGTGTCCTACCTCTAAAGTGATAGGCGTGAAGTTCAACATCTGCTTGGCCAGGATCAAACACATCCCTTCAGTCTGTCAAGAGATTTGTTTGCTCTATCAATGGCTTCCCCCCTTACACCCTCCCTCAGTGCTCTGATGGTTGCAATCGCCATGTGGACTATCCACACGATTGTCTTGGATGCCATCGCAGGCTCCACCCCCACCCTCCCAGAAGCTGTCCACAGATTCCGGTCTCATTTGGTGGACCACTTTCAGGCGTGGATGTTTGGATACCTCCCACCGCGTCGCTGACAGCTGGTCTCCTCCTGGTTCCCAGTTTGGTTCATAAAATCAGACCCCTTCCTCCACACGTGTTCAATTGTGGTTACGGCCCCTTCACACGTTCCCTCCCCTTCCCCATAAGTGGCGTTCCCGCTGGCAACAAGAGATAGCATCGCTTCACTGGGGTGCCTTCCCTGTTACTAAGTTTTGTCTCTTTTGGGTCAAATTCAGAAGTGTCCGTCCCATGGTCGGCCTTCCTCACAATAAATTTAAATATAATTCATTAAAAGTTTAAGATGGCCATTTATGGGGCTAGTGATTGCAACAAAGCTTCTACCAACATCAACTGCTTATATTAATGGGGAATCAAATTTTACATGCCTCACTTGGATATAAAAATTACGTATTCTGAAGTCACAGGACAGCCTTCACGAATTTGGAGGCCCAGAAAAATTGTCAACCAGAAAGTTAATTATATGAAAATTGGCTTTAAGAAGTACTAAACAATTGAAAAATTCATAGATGGATTATATTGTGAAGCTAAATTCTTTTAGATGCAAAGGCAATGATTGATTTTGAAAAAAATTGCATTGCAGCATGCCTTGTAACTTTATAAAAATTTAGCAAACATTTTATTGCCTGCATTCATTCAAAACCTCATGAAGTCCAAATTGGTTTATTACTTATGATAATGCTCACAAACCTATGGGGCTAATGCTGGCTACAAACTAGGATCTGTAGTACTTACAGGAAAACTCACTGAATATAATAAGAAATCTTTACCAATCCACCTTCCAAAAATGAGCAAGCTGAAAACATCAAGACACTGCGCCCCTTGAGCGAAATTATTTGTTTTAGTTGAGATTGTAAAAGCACTATGCCTTTAGATGTCGTCAATTCAGTGCTAATGTAGTCCTTCCTGTTAACTTTCACAAGGAGAATTAAGAGCTAGCACAATAGAAGCAGGATGTTCTACTGTGCAAATTTATCAGTCTCACCTGACCAAAATGAATATGCTGCCTTTGAAGTTTTGAGCATCAATGAATGGACCCTATTGAAGTACCTAATAAAAACTCCACTGATGTTCATGCGATGACTCACTTACAATTAAGAAACTTTGAAAAACCTGAAGCAACTGAAGTAGTCACTAAACCGTATGTGCAAAAATTATCAGTATACTGGATGAAGGGCTATGACATACTGATACCACAAAATTGAAGGAAGTAAGCATAGCCATGGCTATCAGCACATCTAACATGGAATGTCCTAGTATTGGAAGCAAAAGAAGCACACCAGAAATTATTTGGATTCTTCTCAAATTTTTCTAATAAATTCAATTTCCATTATTACTCAGAGTGCACTTAAGTGATATTCTGTTCAACAACATCAAATTAATAGTGATTATCAATAGTGGAGAGCCCATGAATATTGTCTCAACTAAATTGGTCAAGAAGCTGTGAATTGCTCCTGATATTGACCATCACCTATAATATTGGACAGCAGGCCTTAATATTACAAAGAGCGAAAAAGCCTACAGTGGTGAGCTAGTTAGGATAAGCTGGGACCTCCACATGGCGCAACCAGGGAAAGCCTGTGGAAACATGGGTGAGTAGCTAACACCAGAACCCAAAGAATCACGTTGATTGGGTCCAATTGTGGCCTGAAAGAAGTGCGAGATGGTAGTGATGACTATGCTGACCTGTTCTTGTGGGTGTCTACCACTCCCTAAGGAATGAATACGGTCAGGAAGGAGGGGTATGAGTCAGGTAAGGTGCCCTTTAAACTGGCCTCCCCATGAGCTGGGGTTGCATGATTGCGGACCCCAGGACAAGGGAGGGGCAATCCTGGTTGTCTGCACTTTGGTGCACCTGCCTACAATAAATTCCATGGTTTGCTGAGTTGGCCTGAATCTTGGCTAGCTGCTAGTTTGGTCAGCATGATCCATCTGGAGCAAAACGGATCATGCAAGAAAGTTGTAGCAGATCTGAAAGGACTCCAAGGCTTCCTGGACAAAAAATGGTTAGAGAGCATAGCTCCATTAAAAAAGCAAGTGACAAAGGGAGGGCTTTGGATTCTCCTCACTCAAGGATCTTAAAACCTGGGGGATCATTGGGTCTTTTCCCCTGAAAGGGGATGAGAGGCATATCGCCTGTCCTGGCTGGTGCAGACTAGCTGCATAGTACTAAAACAGGGCGGGCATATGCAGTTTAAGAGTAGTGTGAGATACTCCCAATAATTATTGGGCCCACATTTTTAAGTGGTGCTTAGATTTGCGCATCCCTACTGTGGTGGGGGCAGCACTCCAGGCCTTCATTCACAATAGTTGCCTGCACTAGGAGCCCCTCAGGGCTTTTAAAACTCTCAAAAATGCTTATAGCGCTTAACTCTGTTTTGGTGCGCTTGTAGTTGCTGCATCTGCAATTGTTCTCCCAACCACCAGCTATGACATATTAATAAGACCATTGTTCTAAGAACCTATGGTATTTCGTGCAATTTTAAAGAAAACATGTTAATGATATTGGGACAAACACTTCCTATTTACTACTTTCATGCTAATATTAATCCTACAAGCCGTCTCTGAAAATTATTAATATCCTATGCCAATGAAATGATACCGATCATATACTCTCAAAAGGGAAATTAAAGCTGACAATTGCCCACTGCCATAAATGAAATTTGAGGGATACCACAGAGAATGAATAAGGACGCGATGATAACTACAGGCCATCAACTGGTTATGGATTCTGATACTGCACTGAAAAATTCAGAAGAATGTACATGGAGGTTGTGCCGCCTTAGAATCATTCTCAGGTTGACCCCAGTTTAGCACCTGGCTACATATACCAGGGCATGGCGAAATCTACATTTTGTTGGCAATTTAACCAACTGAAATATCAAGGTCAAAAAGCATCACAATACTCTTTCATGCATCTGGTATCCAAGGATAAAAAATTAACCGTAGATTTGGTGATTTATCAAAGTTTGGATTACCTAATAATTCTGGGGACACACACTGTAATTCTTTAAGAACCACTTACCAGATTATTGGAGCAACAAAAAGATGAAGCTTTTGAATTGTTTTAGTGATACTACAAAATTTTTGCAATAGATAACCTTGATCTGGGATTTAAAAAGAAGTAGAACACTTTGTGGATACATTGGATCAACGCGCCCATTAGTATTAAGCTTTCAGGAACTCATGATCTAGAAATGAAATAGCCTTAAAATAGCTTGACAAACTTTTTTAAAATAAAGAATTTTGCCTTCAAAGAGCCCTTGGCCCTTGGACCAGTCCAGTTATAATCATAAGGAGGAAGAATGGTAGCAACAACGCTGTAATTGATTATCGCCGCCTCAACACCATTACAAAAAAGCTTTGTAGCCATTGTCCAGAATTGATGACACTTTAAACCATCTTGGAGGTGTAAAGTTTTTCTATGATAATTTTAATTTAAATACTGGCAAGTTGATTTTCTAAGGAGGAGAAAGAGAAGTGCGCAATTATGAGGGTAAGTCAAAAAGTAAAGGCAAATTTTTAAAAAGGAACTTTTTATTGTGAACTCAAGATGACAAGTAACATCATTTCTCTACATAATCTCCCTCAATTTCTATGCACTTGGTCCATCTCTTGACAAGCTTCATAATTCCATCCTGGAAGAAGATTTGTGGCATTGTGCACAGCTACTCGCGCACCACCTCCACAACCTCATCATTTGATGAAAATTTGGATTCATGCAGGTGCTCCTTAATCGGACCAAAAAGGTGAAAATCACTTGGAGCTAGGTCAGGACTGTACGGCGGATGCTCCAGTAGCTCAAAACCAAGATCTTGAATTCACTGGATCGTTTTCCCCGCATCATGAGGACGGGCGTTGTCCTGAAGCAAAAGCACACCTTTTGAAAGTTTTCCTCGACTCTTTGTTTTGATTTTGGGTTTCAGAACTCGCAGTAGCTCACAGTAGCTGTCACTATTCACTGTTTGACCTTAAGTAGTGAAATGAATTAGAAGTGGACCTTTCATATCCCAAAACACTTTCATCATCAACTTTCCTGCAGAAACTTGTCTTTTGAACTTTTTTGCTGTAGGCGAGGATAGATACATGACCATTTTTAAAGCGATTTATCCACTCTTAAATTTTGCGTTCACTAAGACAGCTCTCACCGTACTGCTGCTGCATTCTGCGAATAATCTCCACAGGTTTAGTTCCTTCAGAGTGCAGAAAACGTACCACTCCCCTCATTTCTTCCTATGTGCACACAAACAATGGGGCACTCATAATAAAGTGTCCTGAAATCACTACAAATGGAGTTGAGCACTGAAACAACACAGCTAAAGAACAAAAAAATTTTGAGGTTATAATATTTCATTTTTCAGTCAGTGCTGCCATCCATTGCAGTAGGGAAAATAAAATTTGCCTTTACTTTCTGACTTATCCTCATGTTATGATGCAAGTTTTATTCCAAACAAAACGCCTTCCAAAAAGGCTGTGTACTGCGCCAGCCACTTTTTAACGTACAACAGAACCATTTTGGGTGATCTCAAATTATCATATGTACTGGTGTACCTACATGATATTGATGGATTCTTGCGAACATTCTCCCAACACCTGGAACACCTTGAACAAGTGTTCAAACAATTACAGAAGTCCAACTTGAAGATAAAGCCCTGAAAATGTCAATTCTTTAATGAGCAGTTGGAGTATCTTGGATTGTTATTTATCCTAAAGGCTTATGGCCTCAACCAAAAAAGGTAGAGTATTATATAACCTGAAAGCTCCTATGAGTATGCAAGATGTCCAAGTGCTTCTAGGCATGATGAGATACTATCAAAAATTTATTGAAGGGTTTGCAAAGAATACTAGCCCCTATTTCACCTACTATAAGAAGAAGTTCTCTTTTGCTGGGCAGCTTAATGTCAATAGGAATTAAAGTATATTAAACCCATGATGAGTATGACGCATTTCCTCTTATAACCAGATTTTACCAAAAAAATTATCATACAACCTGATGCCTCACTGACCGGAGTTAGTGGTGTGTTATTGCAGATTGAGAGATGATGAGGAGGAGCACCCAGTCAATTATTGAAGCAGAACGCTAAATAATCATGAGAGTATTTATAAAGTAATGAATGTAAATGTTCAGCTGAGTTCTATGCTTGTAAATATTTTCAAGTGTACGTTCATAAACCAAGTCTCAAATAGTAATGTTTTACATCTTATTATGTTGGCAATAAAATAGGAAGAATCTCAAGTGTTGTTTAGCCCACTGGGCTCTAAAATTACAGGCATACAATTAAAAGAATATTCATTAAGTTAGCTGCTCATCAGAACTTGGATGGATTATCGCAACTCCTAATTGTGGCCATTCTGAGAAACTTGGCTGATGAGCTTTATAAAAAAATTAAAAAAGAAGTACTAGGATGAGTCACCCAAAGTTAAGAAGGCCATTGAGAAAGCTTTAAAGGACACTGAATATACATGATGAGTCTTATAAAAACTTGAGTCCATTGGACATCATAAAATTCTTTCAAAGCCTTCCAAACAGATGGACACTATTATTCAGGCACACAAGGTAGTTGGACATAGAGGAATGATCAAAGTGATGTAATTTAAACAATCTAATTACTACTGGACCTCCATGTATTTTGATGTTCAATATGTTATCAATAAATGTCTTTCCTGCTAAGTTACAAAACCTATGAAGCCTGATGTGAAATAATATACCGATGAAACAAGACTAGTCATGGCATATGTTATCAAATGATGTTGTCATCCCATTGCCAGTGAATAGCCTTGGCAACATATTATTGTTGCTATCTATTATCTGGTGAGGTGGTTGGAGGCAAAATCAATACACTACGTCAGGGGCTTGACAACGGTTAAATTCATTGTGGATTACATTTTTTACAAGCATGGATGCCCTCAGAAGATCCTGAAAGACAATGGAACGAACTTCACTGCACAGATAGTGCAACGTTTAAATGAACTGATGTTTATCCAAGGAGTACTGTTGAAACCATTCCACCCTGAGACTAATAGAATGGTAGAATGAGTGAATGGTACACTTGTCAGCATTCTGCAAAAATGCAGCTATGTCACCAATGGACTAATTTCATTAGTGCTACAGCGTTTGCATACAAGATCAGACATCATAGTAGCATCAAACATTATCTGTTACAACTATTATATGTGTAAGTCCGGGAGAACATCCCCTTTGTGTAGATCAGGCGATCTTCCCATTCCTGAACAAGAAGGGTCTGAAGAGAGCAGCTGTACCCCTCGTCACCCAGGGCAACCTCGCTCATGTGGTAGATGAGCGCTGGGTTACAGCGCTCCCTCTGAAATTCCTCCCCTGGTCCCAGCGCTTACACCTGCCAAACTTGTCTGCCAAATTGAAAAAACCTATGCCAAAATTTAATGAATCGAAGATGAAATGTCCTAAATTAATGGAAATAAAACCCAACGATTGGAAAACCAATATTTGGAAAGAGACAATAAGAGATTATTCAGCCAAAATTGTGGATGCCATCGAGCCATCAAGTGATATGATTGCCATTGCCAAAATCCCTTTGAAATTATTGGGGATTATTGCCAATAATCTTAACCCCTAGTTTAAGGATCAGGAGTTAGGCCCAACACAACTCATTTGGCTGAATGAATCCCCCAGAGACTGGGCATGGGAGTGTTTGCCATCCTGAACCTTTTTCCAACCAATTGGGACTACCCCTTTGTAGGATGGCCCTGGGGAATTCACAATGCCCATTGGGCCATATGCCATCATGCCAACTGACGTAAATGCAGTCAAGCATTGGTCCAAGCGTTCACAGATGAAAAGATAGTGACTCAGCCTGCCACCGAATCCTTTGAAGTCAGTTCCAATCAAGATTATCTGCCCCCTCCCCCAAAAATTCGCCAGGCTAGGTTGATTTTGAGGGACCAATCCCTGCTTTGACCCACTACCAATTAAACAATATTTAATCAAATTCATTACACTGTGAAAATTGTTGGTCAATTTTCTTTACCCATTTTCTCAATAAAAAACCCTTTATCCAGTCCATTCTTTATGCTTAAATCTAAACCACCCTTTCCGCATGTATTCCAACAACCCTGGGGTTTTTTGACTGTGTTCACCTGGTACTTTGATAGGCGCATATACACGATTATGGCTCATGGGTACTCTATGGTGGAACTCCTTCCTTGTTCCATAACTGTCATACCAGCAGCAGTGCCACTGGCATTTGGGTTTGCTATTTGGGTGCTTCAATACTTAAACTAGAAGGCTGGTCTAAAACTAACTTGCTGTTTTCCTAACATAATTGACCAACCATCTTTCCTAACCATTTTCACCTTTCTCGTTAATTTTGGCGTAGCAATGTTCCTTTTTCTCAGCTGAATCAGGTTGCGAAGAGATTTTATTATGGCCATAATTGTCTAGTTCCTCTCATATCGCCCAAGCCCAACCTCCTATATGAAACATTTCATGATAGGAACCGCCAAGGTGGCCTTGGTGTCAAACCCCAGTTCCCAATCATTGTCTGAACCACATTATATAGTTGCTGCAGCCATCGTGCCCATATTAGTATGTTCTGGCATTATAAATTGCAAAGTGTTTACTCTGGTTACCAATCTAATGGGTCTCCCAATTCTAGTACCATCTCTTCCATATCTACAGATTCAACTAAAGCTGTTAATAAAGAGAATTTCGCCTACTTTTTATTACCCATGAAGATTAGTATCAGATCTCACCATGTCTCCTTTGAGGCTTTTATGGATACGGAAGCCATGGTTTATTTCATGAGTGTTGAGATAGCCCAAAAATTTTAGCTTGACCTGGACCTAGGTCCTTTGGTGATGGTTTCTTCATCAGCCTCCCCATACCTCATATCTAGTATGATGGCTGGTACCTCCTCAGTAAATCAGTTTATCTTTTGCAATCAATTCTCAGTTTTCCAAACTTGGTTTTCAGTAAACTTGAAAGTCAGATAATGGCGCCGTCAACATTTTAGAAATCACCTGGAGTCAAAATTGTTGTCATTCGATAATGAGAAAATGATAGGAGTGTTTCCTTTAGTTGATACCCTTAAGAAAATGTAAAGCTTAGCTCAATCACTTCCCTCATTTCCTCTCAGGCTTTCCATCTTACTTAACTAAAGAACTAATTCGCTAAAAGTATCTTTAATTCTAAGAAGGTGGACCATCTTCCCATTCACACTAGATTTGACTTAGGATTCCGAACAATGGTATATTTGGTGAATATCAACTGTCCCTTGTATCCATACACTGCGGAGGAGGCTGCTCTTAACACCTGGTTAGACGATATGCTCAAGAAAGGATGGTTGTTCAAAGAGACATCACCAGTTGCTTCTCCCATCGTTTTTGTCAAGAAGGCCGATGGTTCCCTCCATCCCTGCGTGAATTATGGACACCTAAATAAAATTACATTGCACAATTCCTACCCTTTACCCCTTGAGCAAACTATCAGTTAAGCAATCACAAAGTCTAATGTGTTCTCCAAGCTCTATCTCGTCAATGCCTTTAACCAAAATATGGGTAATGGAAGGTCAAGAATGGCTTACTGCAATTTGTACAAAACGAGGTATCTTTCAATTTTACATAATGCCCTTTGGGTTGAAGAACGCGCCAGCCACCTTTCAAAGAATAATTGATAGTGTGCTGGGTAACCTCTGATTTATTTGCGCAGTCACGTATATTGACAGCATTTTGGTTCACTCCCCTTCTCACAAACAACATGCAAAAGACTTGGAAGCGGTAGTAACTGCTTTGTTTAAGGCAGGCCTGTTCTTCAAGCCTTCAAAATGCGAGTTTTAGAAAGAGGAAGTTACTTTTTCAGCAACCTTGTCCTAAAAGATGGGTGTGTGATTCCCCCCAACAAGTTATATGCCACCCGTGAATGGCCAGCTCCAACGATCAAAAACAATTACAAAGTTTCTTGGGAACATTTTTCTGAAAAAATTTTCCCCAGCCCTTTCATAACTAGCCGCTCTACTTCACCCCCTCATGGGTAAGAATGTTTCTTTTCTTTGGACACCTGAGTGCCAGCAAGCGTTTTGAGTAAATCAAAGAGGTGTTCCTATCACCTCCTATTCTAAGACACGCTGGCCCATCCATACTGTATATCATTTCATGTGATGTTTCATCCGTTGCAGTGAGGGCTGTTCTGCTCCAGGAGTAAGTAGGTTTAGAACATCCAGTCATATACTTGTTCCCAAAATTTTCCTCTACTGAGCAATCCTAGGCCACCTACAATAAGGAGTTGGCAGCTGTAGCATGGGCTCTGACTCATTGGCAGTATCTGCTACAAGGCGCCCAGCATGATTTAATGGTGCGTACTGATCAATAAGCTCTTCTGTATTTTTGCAAGCTGCAGAAATTGTGAACATAAGCAAGCTCGCACCTATCAAGATTTATACAGCTTCGATTTTAAATATGAATTCGTAAAAGGTGCATTAAATATGCTCCCCAATTTCCCTAGCAGCAACCCAGATCATCGCCAATGAACTCAGATGAAGCAGACTTGGTTACTGTGATTCCCAACACTCAAATTTTATCTATTGTACCGCCTGTGATTTTATCAGTAAACTTAGCTCCTGATGCTCCTCTCATTTCACGGTTTTAGCAGCTCAAATGACCTGTCCTGAAGAAGTGAAGTTATTAGACCAATTGTCCCTTCAAACTCATAAACATTCCCTATATACCTTTGTGGAAGGTCTCATTTATTATTGGTTGTGGGTTTGGGTTCCCCCTCTCTTCAGAGCTGAGATGTTTTGAGCACATCAAGACCCTCCCACAATCGGCCATCTGGGTAATAAGAAATGTACCAAGTTGATCAAGTGGACTTTTTAATGGGCTTGTTTATCAAAGAAAGTACCATCCTGAATCGCCAATTGTGTTACTTGTGCATGGCCAAGTCAGATCGATCAGGAAGAAGGGTCTTCTTCATCTTTTACAACAGGCGGAGGGTCCATGGACATTGGTGTCTGTGTATTTTATTGGTGAACTTCCCTATTCTAATGAATTTATGGCGGTGATGGTCAACCTTTTACTAAATTTTCCTTTACTTATTCCATGCTCTTCCATGATTATGTCATAAGAAACCGCTTGTCTCTTTGTACACCATTTGTTTTCTATGTTTGGTCTCCCGCAGGAGATCATCAGTGACTGTGGTTTACAGTTCACGGCACAGTTCTAAAGTGAACTCTTATTTGTTTCTAAAATTTCTTTCTGTCACTCCATAGCGTATCATCCCCAGTCTGATGGACAAACTGAGTGGGTTAACCAATTTTTGGAACAGTATTTGCGCTGTTATGCTGCAGCCGCACAGGATACCTGGGCCAATGACCTCCCTCTTGCTCAATTTGTCTATAACAATGGTACTCACGCTTCTACGTGGTTTTATCCCTGTGAAGTGACGTTGGGGTATAATCCCTCATTTTCAGTTAGTCCCTGTCTGCGCCCAGAGGTCCCAGATGCCGCAGATTATGCTGAGCCCATTGGTCTACACAGTCCTTAGTTCAGGAGCATCTCACAAAAGCTATCGATGATTACAAGCAGTTTGCAGATTGAAAATGGCTTCCTGGCCATGACTTAACGTGGGTTAATATATAGTGCTTAATATGCATAATTTGTGGATGCAGGTAATTTCCTGGAAGTTTGCACACAAGCGTTCAGGTCCCCGCTTGGTAAAGGAAGACTTAGACAATGGTGCTTCCAGGTTAAAGTTGCCAGCTCATTGGAAACAGCATTTCATCTTCCAGATATCTCAGTTGTCCCCGTTCAATGGGACCGTTTGCACTGATCCTGAGCTAATAGTAATCAAGGATGCAGAGGAGGCTGATGTGGAGAACATCTCTGTATCCCACAAATCTTGGAGGTCAGTTCAGTATCTCGACGCCTGGAAAGGTTATCCAGCCTATGAGAACAGTTGGGTTAAGGCCTGCAATCGTGAAAATTGCAAGGAACTGGTTGAGGCGTTTCATGAGTCCCTTTTTGATGCTCCCTGTCCCCCAAAAAGTTGCAACTTTGATGGCGATCAAATTGCCAAATGCGTACAAAAATGTAGCCCTTATGCAGTTTTCTGGCTAAGTTGCCCCTCCTTTGGTAAAAGGATATGGTAATGTAAGTCCAGGGGAACGTCCCCTTTGTGTAGATTGGGAGATTTTCCCATTCCCAAACATGAAGGATGCAAAGAGGGTGGCTGTACCCCTCATCATCTAGGGCGACCTCACCCATGTGGTAGACGAGAGCTGGGTTACAGCGCTCCATCTGAAGATTCCTCCCCCTGTCCCAGCACTTACCTCTGCCAAACTTGTCCGCCAAATTGAAGAGATCTGAATTCAAATTATTTAATCAAGGATGAAATGTCCGAAATTAATGGGTATAAAGCCTGACAAACGGAAAGCCAATATTCAAAAAGAGACAATACGAGAATTATTGGCTGGAATCATGGATGACATCAAGCCATCAAGCGATATGATTGTTGTTGCTAAATTCTCTTTAAAATTGTCAGGGATTGTCATCAATAATTTGAAACCCCTAGTTCAAGGATTGAAAGTTGCGCCTGACACAACTCATTTGGCTAGATAAAACGCCTCAGCTACTGGATATGGGTGGGTTGGACATCCCAAACCTATTTCCAACCAATTGGGACCGCCCTTATGTGGGGTGGCCCTGGAGTTCCCATTTCCTGTTGGGCCAGACACCATTGTGCCAACTGACATAAATGCAGTTGAGCATCAGTCCAAGCATTCATGGATGAACTGATAGCGATTCAGCCTACCGGAAAATCCTTTGATGTCATTTCCAATTAAAATTATCTGCCACTCTCCAAATATTCTCTGGATAAGGTTGACTCTGATGTATTTAATCCCTGCTTTGACTTACTACCAATTGAACAATATTTAATCAGTTACATTGCACTGAGAAAATTGTTGGTCAATTTTTCTAATTATTTTCCCAATAAAAAACCCTTTAACCAATTCCAGTTTTTATGTTTGAGACTAAACAGCCCTTTCCGCCTGTATTCCAAAAACCCTTGGGGTTATGGCAGTGTTCATATGGTACTTTGCTAGATGCATATACACGATTATGGCTCATGGGTACTCTA
This sequence comes from Massospora cicadina, assembly GCA_022478985.1. Taxonomy (NCBI): domain Eukaryota; kingdom Fungi; phylum Entomophthoromycota; class Entomophthoromycetes; order Entomophthorales; family Entomophthoraceae; genus Massospora; species Massospora cicadina. The sequence goes on along the minus strand of JAKSZP010000049.1, from coordinate 137,990 downwards.
TGGTGGAACTCCTTCCTTGTTCCATAACTGTCATACCAGCAGCAGTGCCACTGGCATTCAGGTTTGCCCTTTGAGTGCTTCAGCACTTAAACTGGCATGCCGGCCTAAAAAAATTGCTGTTTGCCTGACAATATGGTAGACATCCAGCTCTACCTCTATTATTCTATTCAGCAATAAATTTAACTGAGGCAGTAAGCCCTAAAAATCTATATTGAACAACTGGCAAGAAAATTGATTAAGCTGCAGTCTGAGGCTTTCAGAATACAATTATTCAAAAAACAAGTGAGAAGAGTTATGACAACTCTATTTTGATTTGTTAAGTCCAAATCAAAATAAGACTTGGTAGTATACTATGACATCAATACTGCAGACCATGCGCATAAGTTAGCTTCTCTTTGTAAGGACCTTTATTATACTTAAAAATTATCTGAAGATGTAAGCTATATTAATGATCAAGGAGTTTGGGTTATTAATTGAGTTAACGCTAAGTTCTTTCGTCAATATGATATGAAAAGAAATAAGAAAAAAGAAAAGAATACATATAAGCAAAAAATATGGAAAAAGAAAATAATGAAACAATACTTAAAAGAGCAAACTTTTGATTTATATTTTGGAAGTAACATTGTTGGCTTTGAATACCATTTCTTTTGAAAAGGGGGGTCTAGTTAGCTTGAGTATACTAAACCCCAGTTAAACTATTGGAGGGGAAATTTTTATACAAGTCCTGACTGTCAAGACATTGATAAAGATGTGCTAAACCTAGGAAAAATCAGTGCCTGGCACATTGTTCTTGGCCAACTTTGGAAGGGCATCAAAATCAGTGGAAGCTGTTATTGAAATGGACTCTGGAAGAAGCGATAAAGATTGCACTCAAGGGAGAAAGCAGCGGAAAGGAAGATGCAATCACCTAGAGGACTCTTGAGACAGGGTTAGCCTGGAGAGAGAAATGCTTTAACACAAAACATTTTTGATTGCTTTGTCCAATAACAATCCCATGTAAGGCATGGTATTGGTGGAAAAAGCTGCTGGGGAAGAAATTGCACGCACCAAATTGAGCTACCAGGGCTAGATATGTTTCTGGTGGCCCTCTTGAAAGGTTTTTACAAATGGAGCGGTGAAGCAAAAGGGTGCGATGATCTTTGAGTATGACTCTTGAGGCCCAATGGGATGTGCAATCTTGTATGAACCATCATTGGAGTACATTAGAGTCTCACAACCGAATTAGTGAGGAGCAAAGCCTGGTTGGCTTCAAATAGTTCAACTGGGGTAACGTTAGAATTGGATGCAAGCGTGAAAGCCATATAGTGTTCTAAAAGATATACATTGTTTTAAAATAAAAGCCCAAAGTGGCCACGCATCCCGCATGAAGTGAAGAAAGGAGGCTATGTGAAGGGGTGATTTTGACCAAAAAAAGGAAATTAAGGAGAAGATTGCAATTCAATGAGAATTGATGGCAAATTAAAATTTCCTTATTATTTTGTGGGGTCAAAGGGACGCAAAGATTGAGTGAGGTGGTTGAAGGAGGTTTGTGTCAACCCATTATAATGTTAGCTGCCAGGGATTAAAAACTACTGCGGCTGGGGTGATTTCATTGGTAACTAACTCAGTTACTGCTGGCTATGAAGAAAAAACCTCAATGACAGTTGATACATATTGGGTCAACCAGGCATGAGAAAATGAAGGCACAATGCCTGAATTAACCATGGAGCAATGCATTATGAATTGAGCATTTGTAAAATATGATGATCCTAGACGGAAAGGCTATTAAGATATCATTTGTACTTTGTAGATTGCAAAAATTCAGACATCATGATCAAGGAAGAGAGCAACCCTCTGCTTATAATCCAGTCGTGAGGGAAGTGTTGAATGATTGAATGGATCTGAATTGGAAGGTCTAAAAAATATAGGAGATAATAATGTTAGCTTAAGCCTAGTTAATATGTCATATATTGAATATATCAAGCAATATGTATCTGAAAAATATTTAAGTACAAGAAACATAGGATTTGAAGCCTAACAATTCCACTTAATTATATTCAACTCAACGACCAAATATTGGGGCTTTTTTAGTCAAGTTAAAATTAGTTTTTAATGTCAAATTGGATTACAATCAAATTAATTTCTAATTATTATAATGAATTGTCTTATTACGCTATCCTTACTCATAGGAGTAATGGTTTAGCCTTTTTGAAGACGCAATAGAGGATATTCTGTCTTATATTAATTTGAATAGACAAACGACCATAAGGTGAATCTGGATTACAACTAACCTTACGTGTGAAGTAGACCCTCATAAAACTTGGTCACACGCCACTATTTAAGTGATAGCACAAGACGAGGAGTCATGGATTAAGATGCAGCTAGCATCAGAAATAGCCCTATATAAATACCCCATAATGTTATACGCTAGAGACATTTAATTTGGTAATCTAAAGATACAAGCTCTTTATATTTAATGTTTTTTCATTGTAGTGAGTCAAGGATTTACTTGTTAATCAAAGAGATCAGGGCAGGAAGCCAATTGACAAGTAATCAATAGGAGAATTAGACCCCAAGTCTATATCTAAGGAGTTTATATCTTAAAAACCATCATCTGTTATATTGTCTTAATAAAATAAATTTTATAACTATATTTTTACCCCTAGACGAAGAACCAGCCATCTGAAGTAGTATAAACTTCAACAGTGTGCGTCACCTATTTTAATAGTGAAAAAGAATGATGAGTACAATTTTGTGGTAATTGATACTGACACCTCAACAACATTATGGAGAAGAACTCATACCCCCTACCCCAAAATCAATGATGAACTTAAATAGCTCATCCAAGCTAAATAATTTTATGCCATGGATCTGATCTCCAGTTACTGGCAGATAGAGCTGCCGTGGGAACAGCAAACAATTGCGTCATCATAATAACACAAGGGATGTTACAATCCATACAAATTTGCAAGTACTATGTAACGCCCCTGCCATTTTCCAACGGGCCATGGACAGCATAATGGGATATCTCAAGACTTATGTGTCTTAGTTTATTTAGATGAAAAACGTTTTTTAAGGATGTGACAAACATTTGCAGCACTTTGAGGAAGTTTTCTACTGGCCCGCAGCCTCCAATCTGAAAATCAAGCCCCATAAATGCAACTTTTTCAAAGTAAAGTTCTAGTACCTTAGTTTTAATATCAAAAAAGCCCTGTGACCTTAGCCAGGCAAATTAGAAGCTATTAAGAAGTTGAGTACTTCAATCAGTCATCGAGACATCTAGGTTTTCTTGTGGATGGTCAGCTACTACTGACAGTTTATAGAAAATTTCAAATAAGATAGTAGAGCCAATATTCCATCTGCTGAAGAATGGTACCCAATTAGAAAAGATGCTGACTTGCCAGCTGGCAATTAACCAACACCAGACCTATCTTGCCTCAGCGCCAATATATATGTATTCAAATTTTAATAAGCTGTTTTTATATAGATGGAGGCATCCCTTACCTCCATAGGGGCCATAAATACCTGCTCAAGATGAAGGGATAGAACATCCTGAAGCATATTGTCATTGAACGTTGCATGTAATCAACCGTAATTATATGATCAACAATAAAGAGTGCTTGACAGTGATCTAAGCCTGCAGGCAATCTAAGGTCTAGATTCACAGAGTGCATTATCAAGATGATAACTGACCACTCAATCAGATGGCTCAAAAACCTTAAGGAGTCGGAGTGGAGCCTATTGCTGGGTGCTGAAGCTGCAGGCATATGACTTTGAGATCCAACACTAGCCAATAGTGAAACATCAAAATGCAGATGGACTGTCTAGACTACCCACTATCGCATTAACTGCCAATATGGCTGATGACATGTGTGACAAAAATTTTAACAAGGACTACAATAATGAACCTGAAGAGTTACGGTGCGCCTTAGATTGTTTGATTAGGAAAGCCTCATTAATAGATAGAAAACTTTTCAAATTATTCAAGGATCATGAGTATATTATACCAAGTCTCGCTGAATATATAGCCCTGAATATTGGGGCTCATAAAGTCATAGGTCATGGAAGATTTAAGAAGATGTACGAGCTACTGAAGCAAAACTTTTACTGGAAATCGATACATTTTGTACCATGAAGCTCTTAGCTGCTTTAGAAAGTGTCAAGTGTAAGCGCCGTACCATAAAAGCACCTTGTACCAACTGCTTAATCTGAACTTCACGTTCCACACCATGTCAATTGATGTTGTGGGACCATTAACTGCCAGTGGGGACCTATTCAAGTTACACTATGCTCACCATAAACCACCTTACAAAAGGAGTTGAGGCAAAATAGTTTTAAGACCTGGAGGCTGTGATAACTGACAAATTTATTTTAAAATATTTCATTTACAAACACGAGTTTCCATAAACTCTACTGATGGATAACAGATCTAACTTTAATTCTCAGGTATCTGCTAACCTTAACAATTAGATTGGGGTCCAAGGAGCCTTGTCAGTCCCTATCATTCTGAAACAAATGGAACAGTTGAATGGGTCAATGATACCTTAGTTGGTATCTTACGAAAATTGGCATCAGGTAGACCATCCAGTTGAAATATTTTCTTGCATTTTTCTATCTTCACGTACAATATTTTATTCTATTCATGAATAAGAATACCCCCTTTCAGCTCCTGCATGGATGACAACCCCCGCTACCACTGATCTTATATTTCTGCGTCCATGAGGAAGTAATGTCCCTTAAGTTGATATTTGTAAAACCTTAAAGCATTGATCAACCTCCAAACTGAGGCTTACTCAAATGTGTTGTCCTGGAAAATGAGATGTAAAAAGCATGACAACAATAACTGGCATCCTCTTTCCTGCTTCCACGTAGGGAATGAGTGCTTTACTATGACAACCATGGGTTCATCCTGACGAGTAAGCTTAACATATCTGGAAAGGATCATATAAGATCAACAAAAAGACTTCATCTGATATGTACACCATCAGGAACCCTGAGAAAGGGCATGTTGCCAACTAAGTACATGCTAAATTCTTGAATCAATGCCAGCAGGATGTCAAACTTCCTGCCCCACTAATTAAAATTTTCCCCACAGATTTTAGATAACCAGTTGATACCCTATGTTTGGTCAAGTGGGGAGAAGTTGCAAATTTGAATTTGACTAACCATAGGATATTGACTTTGGTGATAAAACCCTATGCCCTATAGACCTCACCGACGCCCTTATCCTGCTATCAACATCTCCTGGCACATTGATCCCCGTCAATCTGCTATCATATATGTCATTATCTTATTTCTAAAATTAAACATCTAAAAAGTATTCAAAATATAACCCCAAATACCAACAGATCAAATTCTATTGATCAATCATCTGATATCCTTATCTCACATCCCCGTTCTGTTTCTGTCAAAAAATTCCAAATCGTCCAGGCAAATCTGCTATGAACGTTTCTGTTAATTGCTACAGATTACTAGAATTATCCAGTTGAACTGTCACACATGGCCCCACTGACCAACGCCCATCCTGCTCGTGGATGTACTCAACCTCAGGCCATATCGTCATCACAATGTAAGAAATCCTCACAGTACCAAAAAACGAAAAAATAAATATTTGTGCATTATGGAGAAGGCCACAGCATCAACTACCTCCAAATGGCCTTGAAATATATAATGAAGAGGCTGCTGATAGGAACAGGGGTGAATGCAGCAATGCACAATATGGCTATTATATTCACTAATGAACCTTTGGATTTTAACCATAAAATATTTTACTGCTGGCTATACCCAAAAGATTACAGCGGATTTATGAAATGTACTATGAACAAAGGCGTATTTTTGTGACAACCTTTATGTTTATCTTGGAGTATATTGTCTCAATACAACCACTCCTGTTTGTATGTAGCTTTAATTGTGCAGAACTTACCCAGTTGTAATTCAGATTGCAACAAAATCCCACACATAGTACATGTGGAACACAACTGCTATAACAGGAATATCACAATCTTTATCAGTTTTGGCGACCTTACTGAGACCTTCCATGCGATTATGTTAAATGATTTATAAATTTCAAATTTTATTTGAGGTGGCTAACCTGGGGACAATACAACACCAGATAGGGGATCATAGAAATGGGAAAGGAGAATAAAACCCGGAAAATCTCCATGCATGGTATATGATAGGCCAGGAAGTCATGGACTGCCTTGCTCCTTACTATCTTTGTTTGGGTCATTGGTGCACAACGCCAGCACACTCATAATCATCCCCTACCCAAAGTTCATCTACTGGGATTGAACTTGGGGAGGAAGTGGTAGTGAGTCCATATTCTACCACTGGTATATCCTCACCTTAAGAACTTATAAAGGGTTTATAAAAATATGGGGTGTCAAAAAGTTCTAATAGCAAAGCTTTTTTAATGCAAAGCTCTGCAGTGGAAAGAATTGCTTTATTGACCCCCAAACAAAGATTTAGTAAGATTTGTATGTAGTCCCTTGGGTTGTTAACTTTTAGCTCCCTGGTGATATACCTCAACTATGTTTATTATCCTCCATGAATGGGAAGCCCTGAATTCATTAAACTTAAAGCGCAGGGCCACAAGGCGCTTTTCCTGTTTTCTAATGGAAGTTTAAGAATGGTCCTGATGTTTAAACCCTCATGGATGATGTTAATATTTTGCAATTTGCAGTGATGTGACTCTATTAGTGTGCCAGGCCAAACAGTATAAAGACTTCTGGCCCTTTTTCTTTCATCATCATTAGTGACATTTCCATATAGGTTCAAAAGAAACTCCCCAGTCCAGCAGCTCACCAATTTCACCTTGGCAGATCAACCCCTCTTGGTGAGCACTAATGTTACTTTTCACTCTTCCTGGGCGGCCTGACCACTTGCTTCTCCACCTCTTAGTTAATCCCCTCTTGTTCATAGCTGTGTTTACTGATTGGGAAATTCACTATGGGGCTTCCTGTAGATCCAGATTGAGAGTTTGTAGCGCTGAACATTCTAGGTGCTTTAACACAGACCTAACCTTTAGGGATCTTCAGTCCCACCTCTACCAGCCAAGCTAACCTCTGTACACTTAAAGGCTAGTAAAGGTAGGAAACCAACATTTAAATAATGACAAAGATTAGTGGTTTGGGATATTTTACTAAGAGGGATATTCAAGCAAATTTAGGCGTTTTCTTGTCAATCCTTTTCCCCACCTGTCAACGTCAACGTCAATGCCATTTATTGCCATTTATTGCCATTTATTGCCATTTATCAATCATCAGTACTCTCACTGGGAATTCCAATCATCAGCACTCTGTCTGGAAATCATCCCTACTTAATTCATAACTCTCCAGGTTTCATTTCAGTTTAATTAATCAATATCCATTGATACTTTTGATCTTATGATTTCTTATTATAAATCATCATTAAATTATCCTTAGGATCAGTTGCCAGTAGTTCATAACTTCATTTGGGTGAACGCCCTTACTCTATTGACTCTTGGATCACCTGGCACCATAGCCCGTAAATTGATCATCTTATAATAAATAGCCAGCTTAGTAAAATTCAATTAAATGATTGGATTATGCTTGGTCTCAGTATCCAGTGATCCTGAAACTGGATTTTAAACTAGCAAAACAACTTAGTTACTTACTGTATAAGTATTGAAATCCTCAGCCTCAGTTGTCCGTGTCAAAATTTACCAAAATACAAAGTAGGATCATTTACAATACATCCTTGACGTCGAATTAGTATACTGTCATTATTAATAACAATAATAAATTACTTTGACATCCCCTTTCTCAGTTGCCGGTGTCAAAATGGAACAATTTATCTATCAGGGATAATCACTGTCACTTTTCAGATCTGGCGAATTAAAACAGATTAACCCAATTAAATGGGGAACACTAATTTGTTTTGGAACATTAATACTATTAACAAAACTAGGAAATAAGTCAGCAACCATCTTCAACAAACAGTACATAATTTTGGTAATTAAGAGAGGAATACATCTTTTTAAAATCCCAACATATCCTCCTAACTTAGCCAGATGTTATTCCTCAAGTGCGACTTCACCCTTTTTGGTGGTCCAAAACGGCATTGACGTGATGGCTGGGATGTTTTATATACTACCCCCACCTCCAAGAGGCGTCAGATATCAAACGTCAGGGCTGAGCTCCACTGGCACCATCCTCCCAAAAACCAGAATGATTGGCTTTCACACCTCTTAACAATACTTCCAACTATGCAAGCAGCACACTAACAGAGCCCCTATAGTGAGCACCATTGCTGTAAATTTCCGATTAGTGAAATATGAACTCTATCAGTGTTTGAGGACAAACAGTATGAAGACTGCTGGCCTTTGCTCTTCTGACATCATCACTGACCTTTCCCTACAGGTCCACAAGCAACTCCCCACTTAAGCAGATCACCTCTTCACCTTAGTAGAACAACCCTTCCTGATGGGCACCGGTAACCTCTTCCCCATTCCTGGGAGGCCTAAAACTTGCTCCTCCACCTCATGGTTAATCTCAGCTTGTCCATTGCTGTGTCCACTGACTGTGAAAGTCACCACGGGGCTTCTTTGTAGATCTAGGTTAGACTTTGGTGGCGCTGACCACTCCAGGTATTTTTAAGGAGAGTGTCTGTAACTCTCCTGTTTCCAGTGTGGTGGTGCTTGGTGCACAGAGTTAACGCAAGGAAACCAGCCATTAGAATAAAAGCCACTATTGCCTTGCAGAGGGTGCTGGAACAATAATAACTTAAGCAAAATCGAGCGATATTGAAATTAAAATACAACTAAAAATGAAGCAGTGCACTAAGGAAGAAATGGTAAACGTACCATGTTGGAGGGAACCTGAGCAAACCAACGGTGCACTAGGTGAAAGCCTAATTGCATATAAAATATGGTTGTTAAGGTAGCGTGAGACCTCCTCAAAGGGGTCTGCACACAGTATCGTTTGGAATAACTTTTTAATAAAATGGATAACGGGGTAAATTTTATTGGGAAGTCGACCAACAAGGAGTGTTAGTCATGGGAAACATAATTAAACTATGGCGGGGAATACGGGGTATGCTGAAGTGGGCCCAAGCACCAATCCACCAATAGGCAGACACTTCCATCCCAATTGGTCAAATATTCTGAAACAACTTCACTTAAGTAACTGATTAAAAGTTGGATCTGACCCAAACGCGTTGTTCATAGATGGAACAGGTTTTTAAACCCCATTTCTCGAATAACTAAATGGAAACATCATTATTTTTTGGTAAACCGTCCACTTTAACGCCTGGGCTGGCGTAAGGGGCTGGGTATTTGGCACCTCAATAGTACCAACCTGAGCATATTTAGCCTGTACCCAGCGTTGGTCTAGTGTATGCCCGAGGTCAGTTAGGGCCTGAAGCTTCACCTTCTGGGCCTCCTGGCGCTTAGCCTTATCCTTGGTGTTGGTCCCTACTATGATGTCATTTAAAAATGACATTACCCTCTCCTCCTGATGGGGCTTGACCCCCCCTCCAGGGGCTTGCGCAAGAGAAAAGTTCTTATGGGCTGGGACCAACTTCATGGCAGCAACGGTTGGTTTGGGTTGAGATCCAGCAGCCTGGGGGAAATGCTCGTGGAAGGCTTTGATCAGATCTTGGGCATGTACACAGTCATGCTATGGAACCCAACATTTCTCTGCAGCATCAAACCCCTTCCAGGATACCAGGTACTCAAGCCTTCTTTTAACGCGGCGGGAGGCAACTATTTCTTCCACCTCCCACTCTGGCGCCCCATCCACGAGAAAGGCCTCAGAGTCTCTGGTGGGGGGCCCTCAAATAATGTCAATTTGCTTTCATGGAAGACAGAGAAGATCCAAAATGAAGAGGGAAGATTTAACTGGCAGGAGGCATGGCCCACCTTTTTAACAACGCGGTCTGGGCCGATCCTCATTGGTCCCAGCTTCTTGCATGGCTGCTTGATAAGGAAGTTACAGGCATCAAGCATCACGAGATCCCCTTCCTTTTATGCAGGGCCCACTTGGCGCTTCCCATCAGCGTTCTCCTTTTACACTTGCATTGCGCCTCCAAGCTTGTGGAACCCCCTGGTGGACCTTCTTGATTGTCTTGGCAAAGTCCACCACCGCTTCAACTTTAGACTCCACAGCTGGGCTCCATGTTAAAGGCGGGGCTAAAGCCATGGCTGGCGAAAAAAGGGGAACAACCGATAAAGGAATTCAACGTGTTGTTAAAACTAAATTGGGCCATTGGAAGGTGAGAAGCCCAATCTGAATGATCCGCAGCAGTGTTACACCACAGGAACTGTTCCAAGCACTGGTTCACTCAATCAGTCTGCCTATCTAATTGAGGGTGATGGGCAGTCAATTAGCAGGGGCGAATCTGAAGAGTCTTACACAACTCTTCCCAAAAGATAAAGGACAATTGGGGTCCCCGGTCACTGATAATCTCTTGGGGAACCCCATGGAGTGCAAACACATGCATGACGAAGAGCCTAGCCATCTCCGCCGCGGTTATTGTAGTTTTGCAAGGAATGAAGTGAGGGAACTTTGTAAAACGGTCCACCAACACCATGATGGCATCATGACCATCAGAGATAGGTAGTTCTACAATGAAATCAACTGAGAGGGAAGTCCAAGGCCCATCAGCCTTTTGGACTGGTATTAACAACCCCACTAAAGGTCGACGCTTGGGTTTCATCTAGTTGCATACCAGGCGCTCCTTACAATACCGCCCCACCTGAGCAGGCAAGACCTTCCAATTGTAGGTGCAGCGTATCAACTCCAAGTTCTTTGCTTTCCCCGGATGACCAATGGTGATTCCATAAGGATGGTCCTGGATGATTTCCAGGCGCAGTGGTCCAGCAGGTACCCAAAGGCGCTCCTGAAACCACACCATCTCATCTTTTACATGATAACCCCTGAATGGATCCTCTTGATTTAAAGCGCTCTTTGAAAGTACCATAGTATATTTTTCTGACAGCGGCTGAGAAAGGAAAACCTTTCTGAACATACCATATTCCTCTGCGTTTTCCAGAGGTGCAAGAGCAGGACCGTTGGCCAGGGGAGAGGGAAGTTGTGACATAATTTTATCTGGAGTAATCATCACCAGTGTGTTGTGGACTTCTACCTCCTTTAGATCAGGAGCTAAAGCAGGGTTGTGGCTTAAAGCATCCACCAAACCATTACCTTGCCCTTGGTGAATTCATAGAAAAAAGCAAATTGGGCAAGGGTCTCATGCCAACGGGTCTGCCAAGGGGTTAGGACATGAGGGGCGCGGTAGTACAGCAAGGCACGGTGATCTGTACATATGTGAAATGGTTGGGTAGAGCCATGCAAGTGGTGACGCCTATATGTCAGCGCCTCTACCACTGCTAGTAACTCCCTGTCGTAAATGGCGTAATTCAACTCAGGCAGAGACATTTTCCTGGAAAAATAACCCACCAGATGCTCTATACCATCTTCACATACTTGTAACAAGGCAGCTGCTATGGCAAAGTTGGAAGCATCTGTCAACACAATGAACTCTTTGGAAGAGTGACATGTTGCAGGATGGACGTGACAACAGGGTGCACTTCACTACTTGGAAAGCATCCTCTAAAATGGGGACCACTGAAGTACATTTTGCACCACTGGCCCTATACAAGGGCGCTGCGACCTCAGAAAGGTTTATTGTAAACTTCATGAGGAACGTACACGTCCCCAAAAAAAACTCCTCAATTCTTTTACTGAAGTAGGGATAGGATACTCACGAATCGCCCTCTCCTTGTCTAGAGTTATCATGTGCCCTTGGTCAAACACGACGTTGCCCAGAAAAGTGACCTGGGACTTGAAGTATTCACACTTGCTTATCTTCACCATAAGGCTGGCTGCCTTTAACCGCTCCACCACTTGCCAAAGGTGTACTGCATGGGACTCCTGATCAGGGAAAACACCAGAATGTCGTCCATGTAGGCAACCGCGCATACCCCTAACAAGTACCCTTATGCTGCATCAATGCTGTTAGATTTTGATGGTTGACTCAAAAATAAACTCTTTGAGAAAACCATCAATGCTGATATATTACTTCCATTGATGGATCCTTTGATCCTCCCAATTCATCTGCATAATCTGATAAATCAGATTCACCTCATAACCACTCTAATTGCGTCTGAGGTGCCCTATTATTGTAGCTAATAATAGCTATGATATTATTATATTATGGCCAATTATGGGTACACTTGGGTGCAAAGTGGTCCCACGGCATTAACTAAATTGCACCTCCTAAATTAGTGCATTAATCTTAATGCACTAAGGCAGAAGTTGGGTTCAATTAATGAAATCAATAATTAAGCACTTAAACATAGATGCCCCAATTATGGGCATACTTAGTGCTATTGAGAGGCCTGCCAACATCCTGAATTAGGGTGCGTCATCTTTTATGATCATATATGTTTTATTCCCCATTTATTGTTAAACCTTGAGTTATGACGTAGCTCTAATTGGAAAGATTTTTGATGTCGAATTCAAAACCCAAAGTTGTCCCAATTATGAGAGTAAAATTGCCTTCAATTGGGCCAAAACGATTGTTATTTTTAGTCAATTCATGGGCCAAATTGACTTGGGGATTTTTCATAATTATTGCCATGACCAGCAGAGGATTGGCATAATATGAATGAACTCATCTAATAGATGATTTCAGCCAGGAGATGCCCGAGAGGTATATAATACTGGCACTTGGCTAATTAATAAAACATCAATTAATCATCATTTAATATTTTATTGATCAATAATAACTACTGTCGCTTAGTTTATAAATTATTTCCATCTGTCAAACTGTCTGATATTTGTATCTGTTGCCGTTATGTCTATATTAGATAGTTGTGTGTGTTTATTCTTTCTCAAAGAGAAGTACATAGTTGCCTGCCAGAGAAGTAGTCCCAATTATAGGAAAATATTCCTGATTTTGTACAAAGACAGAAGGTCTTGTATTTGTTGGTGCCAGTAGACTTAAGAACAGTGAGCATACCAGAGTTACTTGGCTATTATTGAGGATTATTGGAGAATCTACTTCCCAATTATGAGCAGGAGTTTCATTTGAAAAATGAGTTTATATCCTCATTTTCATTGTTAAGTTATTTTAGCTTGCACCATCAGCTGAAAAATTAACATTTTGGTGCTCACTCAAAGAAAAAAACAACTACCTTAATATGAATATGGATGATCAGCTTTCAGAATTTTCCCAAAAGTACAGCAACAATGAAATGGAAACAAGCAATGTTCAGTTTATTGAACATTTTACCTCAAATTATTCTGACAATGAGGAGGGGAACAGGTACTCATTAGAGCTAATATCAACTGGAACAGGCCCAACTTTACCTTCTAATCTGGCCGAGTTTACCCAGGCTAACATCAAGGAAATGCTGGAAACCCTGTTTTGAGGCTACCAGGTTGGTTCTTCAACAATTGAACCAAGCTTTGGTCTATTTTATTACATGAAGGATCAAGCACTGAAGAACGAAATTTATCAAAAATATAGAGAAGCCACCATGGCTGGTTTGGCCTGAAGACTTCAGGAGAGTCAGGCCAACACATATAATTATTTAGTTAATTTTGTACAACCATCTATTAAGTATGCTCAACGCATCTTTGCACGTCAAAATCTTGAACTTTCTCACATTCACCATATTCAAGATGAGGAACGGTCAGCCCATGCTTGCTTATTAGAGAAATTGGATACTTGCTTTGCAGAAGTGCGCAAAGCAATCATTTCAAACACTGGAGCTGCAGCAGAAGCCCATGGCCAAATTGATGAGTTGGTAACTCAACTTAATGAAGGCATCCCAAAGATAGCTACACAAGTGCTGAACAATTTGGGATTCTCAAGTCAGTAAAAACAGGATATCACCAACCACTGCATCAGACTTGAGACACAGTATAATTATGTTGCAGCCAATACAGAAAACCTTCTCCAACAGGGTCAAGATTCAAGAAAAACCCTTAGAGATTTGGAGGAAAAATATGTCAATTTGGAAGATTATATTAAAACCGAATTTTCAGCTACGCAGAGAGATATCAAAGCTTTAGCCCAGTTACCTCTTACTACAGTAGAACAACTGGATAATTCAGATATTAAGGCTGAATTAGCCAACGTATGGTCAAGTATTTCTGAACTTCAAACTTCCAATACAATTTTATTTAAGGAGAAAACCAATATGGATAGTCAACTGGCGCTTGCTAACACAAGGATGTTGAGAATGTCAGAAGAAATGAAGGCACTTTTGGCCTGAGTGACATTAGCTGAAGCAGATCTCTCTCAAGCTAACAAGGAAATGGAGTATCCTAATACTAATAGTTGCAAGTGTGCAACCAGTCAGAAGGGATGGGAGGTTGACAAAGCAGCTCTAAAGGCATGCCAAAGTGCGCTTAAGAAGACACATCAGTCCCGATTTCAGAAAACAGAGTTGAGCGATTCAGATGATTATCATGAGGCAGATGAAGATTATGGGACGGATGTATCAAATACATGAACCATTCCACGAGTTCTTACTTCTATGACCACTCCAAGTCGTTCACAGCATCCCATTATTCTTGAAGGTTCCCCAAGTCAGTCAAACTTAAGAAGAGAAACTGCCTCTCCAATTAGGGACTCAGGCAGAGATGACTTCAAACCACTTAAATTGTCAAAATTCAATAAAGATGGCAATGTGTACTCAATATTGAAGCTATTTGAGAAGGCTATGAGAGGAGCGTCTGATCATGCAAAGGTGACAGCACTTATCAATTGTCTGGACTCACACAGTGTAGACCTTATAATGCCCTATTTAGGGGAAGATTGGTCTTATAATGAGGCCTGACAGGCCATCATTAAGGAATTTGGTGGTCCCAAAAAGCTGTCAACACAAAATATGGAACTCTTAAATATCAAGTTTAGACCTAATAAATTTATCAAAGAGTTTGCCAATCAATTTTACCATGAAGCTCAAGTACTCCTTGGATCAAACATTATGACCAAATATGATGCATTAATCGCCATGGAACATGCTGTACAGCCATATTGTGATTTAGAACAAATAATGATTCCTGCTTTTAATTGTGATATGGAGACAAATAGAATTGTAGACTATTTACGCCGCTGTGCAAGAAGGAGCTTTGATGCACCAAATCGACCAAACAATCTGCAATGGGTACACCCTCAACATAAAATTAGTAATATAAGCCACAGTCAAGAAAGAAATAGGAATCTCAAGGAGCAGAAACCTAACCATCCCAGTTATAGTGCTAACACTTCTCATCATTGTGGTAGAAAAGGGCACATTGCCAGCAAGTGTTATGCCCAAATAGACGGGAAAACAGGAGTTAATGTGGCTTACAAAGTTGAAAAGGACACAGATTCAGGATAAGGGCAGGTGGAGTAGAGGCGGAATTCTCTACTACCACCCATCATGCCAAAACATTCCTCCCAATCCTGACAAATTTATGTGTCTTATTTGATTGGCGAAGATTCATTACATCATATTATGGCTGATAATGTATATATGTTTACAACAAGATCTCGAAAAGGCCAAAAATCAGGTGAAGCCTCAGAATAGGCCCAAATAGAGGTGGCCAAACCATATGCCAAGCAAATCATGGACCATGGCCTTGATCCTCACGCTATCCGCTCTCATGACCTGCCATCCCTAAAAGATGTACAGGTCGCAATCCCTATGCAGACTCTGGCGGAAAACTTCCCTGAAATATGTTCTTGCAACAAATCACACTTGGAGTCAGGCAACTCTGAATCTATTCACTTAATAAACACTTCTAGCCCATACTCTGAGTTTACCTATGCCGATATTGCTGTCAACAAGGTCCATGTTTGGGCCATTATTGATAGCGGAGCCCCTTTTTAATAACATCAGCACTAAGTTGGTGAAGAAGTTGGGAATAGCCCCAGATGTTGCCCACGATCAAGAATATGGCACTGCAGGAACACATACCACCAGAGCTCTTGGGGCATATAGTGCCTTGCCTATAGTATTTGGGTCTATAGTATTATCCGCTCCAGCTATAGTCTTACCAAATCAAAACTATGAGGTCCTTATTGGCACTGATTTTATGAGAGCAAATCCATGAGTCTAAGGGAATACCCCTCCGAGCAAACAAGGAGCTAACCCTGGACTCAGGAATTCAGGCAGTAGTCCCGACTGGGATAACAATTCAAATCCCAGAAGGACTTTATGGCGAAGTTTTTCAACCTTGTTCCCGAACTCAACTTGAACCTAATGTGGCGCCTGGAATAATTATTCCTGGACATCAAGAAATTAGTGTCCTCTGTGCAAACATGCAGAATTGGCCAATCTTCATCAAAAGGCACCAGGTGGTTGCCTATCTCCATTTGATCCCTATAACAGAGATTGAATATTTCCACAATTTTGGAACCCTGGATGAGCTAGGGCTTCCTGATGATGAGTTGGAATATGTGTATAATGTCATACCTGTGGCCGATTTAGGGGAACTAAATGATCAGGAAAAGGACCAAGTTTGGGGATTATTTGAGAAATACCATGAGATATTCACTAAGGATGATTTTGACCTTGGATGTGCGAGAGGAGTGATCCATATGATAGATACTGGGGACCATTTACCTATCCAATTGAGGCTGATTAGACGTTCAAAAACTGCTGAAGAAGTTGTGTCAAAGGAAATTAAAGAACTTCTCGACTGTGGCATGTTGATGCCATCCAAGAGTCCATGGGCTGCCCCAATTCTCATTGTAAAAAAGAAAGATGGGAGCAACTGGGTTGTTATTGACTACTGGAAGCTTAATAACATTACCAAAAAGGATTCCTATCCTCTTCCACGAATTGACAATGCCCTAGACAGGATTGGGGGTGCAAAGTTCTTCTCAGCGATGGACTTAATTAGTGGGTATTGGCAAATTGATCTGCCCGAAGCTGAGCGAGAAAAGTGCGCCATTATTACCCAAGAAGGGTTATTTCAACCAACAAGGATGCCCCAAGTACTCTGAAATGCTCCAGCAACCTTCCAGAGAGCGATGGACAACATACTGGACGATCTTAAATTGTCATGTGTACTAGTATACCTAGATGATATAAACGTATTCAGTTGTACCTTTGATGAACATCTGATAATCTGAAAGAGGTTTTCAAAAGGTTAGCAGCTGCAAACTTGAAGATTAAGCCCAGGAAGTGTCAATTCTTTAAAGACCAGCTGGAATACCTTGGGTTTGTAATTGATAAGGAAGGTCTTCGGCCACAACCAGCCAAATTGGAAGCAATATCTAAGATGAAGAGGCCCAAATCCAAGCGAGATATTCAAGTATTTTTGGGCATGATTGGGTATTATCGCAAATTTATTGCTGACTTCGCTCAAATCAGAGAACCTTTATTTTATCTACTTAAGGATAAGGTCTCTTTTGAGTGGAATTAGGCCTGCCAGGAGGCATTTGACCAGCTTCGTTTGGCCCTATTAGTCGCACCAGTATTGCGCTATCCTGACTTTGACTGAGAATTTATTGTTCAGACTGATGCGTCATTAACAGCAATTGGAGCTATTTTGTCCCAAGTCGGAGAAGATGGCGAAGAGCATCCAGTAGCCTATGCTAGTCGGACCCTAAATGCCCATGAAAGAAATTATACTTTAACAGAAAGAGAGTTTTGGTCATTATATATGCCTATAAACAGTTCTGAGTATATCTTCATGGAGTGCATTTCACCATGGTTACTAATAATGCATCCCTAAGCTGGCTTAACAATTTGAAGGAGCCAGAAGGACGTTTGGCTCGCTGGGCACTTAAGCTGCAGGCTTATGACTATACCATTAAGCACCGGGCTGTGCTAAGCATCAGAATGCTGATTGTTTGTCTCATCTGCCCATCGTAGCAACCCTCTGCCAGCTGGCGGATGCCTTGTTTCAGAAGATGGTTAATAAACTTTTGCCGATGAGCCTGGACAAGTGCAGAAAATTCTCTCCAAATTAAAAAAGGTTACCCAGACTGAAAAAGGAGTCTTATTCAAGGTGATTGATGGAAAGAAATATATATTTCCAAATCCCTCGGCTTGAGCAGATCTAATTTTGGCTGCTCATAAGGCTACTGGCCATGGAGGCTTTAAGAAAACCAAGGAGCAGCTTAAGCAAAATTACTAAAAAGAATCGATGCATTTTGAAAATTTGAAACTTTGAGCTGTTGCCAAGAGTGCCAAGGGGAAAAACCCTTCTGAAAATCTACTTCATACCAGCTTGGTCGGCCCAAATTTGCTTGGCACACCATATATAGATGTGGTTGGACCCCTCCCAATTAGCAATGTGAAAGCCAAATATATTATTGTGGCAATTGATCACTTAACAAAATGGGTCGAAGCCAGGGCTATTCGGGACTTAGGAGCCTCAACAACTGCTAAATTTATCTTGGAGCAAGTTATTCATTGGCACAGATGTCCTCAATTTATATTGATGGATAATGGCACAAATTTCACTGCGGTTATTCTCCAGAAGCTTAATAAATTAATGGGGATGCGTAGTGTTCTGTCAACTCCATACCACCCAGAAACAAATGATGCAGTAAAACGAGTTAATGGAACACTTGTCAATATCCTAAGGAAGCTGACTTCTCAAAAGCCCTCCGAATGGAGCACATTCCTCAGTTCAGCCATTTTTGCCTACAACATCTCTTACCATTCAACCATGATGATGTCTCCATTCCAACTTCTATATATGGGAAGCATCCAGCCTATCCACCATTGTTGTATTCCTTATTACAAGAACCCCTAGGAATTGAGCTATTCTCAGTATGTCAAGAGGCTTGCGGAGACCTTAATTAAACTGCAAGCCCAGGCTTTTGATAATAACTTCAAACTTTGTAAGGCCTGACATGGAAAAGATCAAAAAACCCAAAATGATCTGCCCAAATTCGCTGTGGGGGATGAAGTATTATTTTGTAATATGCATGGTTCAGGATGAATTCACAAGTTAAATTGCATTTGGGTTGGTCATATAAAGTTATAGATAAGACTTCAAACTTTTCTTACATTATTAAGGTGAAAAAATTGGACTTTTCTTTCTCGTTGCATACACTATTGCAACCTATTTAATTCAAGACTGAATCTAGTTTGATAATCTCACAGAGGATATTAGTCTGCGCCCATGTCAGGGAGCAGTTGGGCAAGCAAGGTAAGAGGAGCAGGTGGAAGGCCTGCGGCCTCCAACGTTTGAAAACGCCCCGGAGAATCTGACAGAATAGACAAAAATCTTAAAAAACTGGCGGTCACAATTTCCCCGGAGATACTTGCATGGCAAGCACGATGCAACCAGTACATCAACACGCCACACTCCCAACCACTTTCGTCAGTGGAATTCAGAGTCCGCGTGTATCTGGACATCCAAAAAATAGCCTTATGGGAAAAATTTTGTGAAGACGTACACAAAATTTTCTCAACCGCAGTGTACGTCACACCTCATTCCATGTCACACGGTTGGCTGGACCTAGGTTTCAAGATCAAAAAAAGCAGCAGACAAGGCTGCAGCAGTGTGCATAGTGATTAACCTCCCTGAAGGGCAATGGGTCATCAAAACCAAATGCACCATATGGACAAAATCAAACCAAATTTTCCTCACGTTTGACTTTTTGCCTACTACGGTAAAACGTGACATTTTGGAACAACACCTGAAAGATGGTCTCGCCATATATGGCGAAATACAATCTTTCAAAATGCAACGCTTCACGCTGATGCCACACCTGTGCACCGGCAAAGCCATCACAGTTCTGACCCCAACTGAGGAGATAGCGAAGGACCTAACCCAAATCCCGCACTCACTTTTATTGATATCGCAGGGCATACCACCCACCCATTCTGGGTGACCGTGGACAGCGCACCCCCTATTTGCACCCACTGTGACACGTTTGGCCACAAAGCGCATGCATGCCCCATCAAGGAGGGCGTCACATTCCAAGAGCACCCCTTGGCGGCCATGGCCAACGGAGAGGCGCACTACAAACCAACTGCAAGCACCAAAGAGGCTTTCCTGTGGGGAGCACAAGGCTGCTACCTACTGGTAAAGCCTATTTCCCTTCAAGAGTGGAAGAAGGCCAAGCAGGCCCACAGGGTCGCGGCCAAGGAAGCGACCAAAGTCACCACCACTATCCCACACTCCCAACACCAGGAGGACATTGAAACCTTCATGGTGGAAGCAACTTGGGAATCCATCAACCAATCAGATTGGGAAGCCCGAGCCAAGTGGGCCACTCAATCTGAGATCTGGTGGGAGACTTGATCTCACCCAATTGTTGCACCCAAGCTCTGGTTGAAACTGACTTGGGACCTAAACCAACTGAAAATTTTTTTTGACCCACTCAACGGTGCACCAAACTCATCCGCACCACAAAAAATTTGTCCGACGTCAGGAAAACAAAAAGCGAAGGCCAAAGCCAATGTGACTCTTTCTGCAAAAATCAACAAAAACTCCAATAGCATTGCTGCTAACACCCGCACTGCTGTGAAAGCCCATGGGGACCTAGAAGAGGCTGGTGGGCCTGGGGGCCCACCCCCTCACACCTAAGGTATGATGGGGGAAACCTTCACTTTAGGGACGTTGAATATCGCCGGACTTAAGGCCTCCCCATCCAAGGCTAGGAAACTGAGTTTTTTACAACACAATTTACCCGTGGATATCCTGGCCATCCAGGAGTCCCACTATCCATGAGGTTCTGAGGAAACTTGGAAAACAATGCTCCTCCCATCCCTATCCTTTTGGTCGAAGCACTGTGGGGTGCTAATTCAGAAATATAATTTTTTCAAATTTGTATCCTCAGAAACATTCTTAAATGGCCGAGTGCTCGTTGTCACCTTCTCGTGGGCTGATGTAGCACATGCGATCATCAACATCTATGCCCCAAACAGTGCACATGAGCGTCAGGAATTTTTCTCATTGGTCAAATCCCTCCCGCTACCCCCTGATTCTTTTCTAGTCAGCGACATGAACTGTTGGCTAACCTCACCAATGGACCGGTGGCCTCCCTCACCCCACGCCCCACAGGGTCACGTTGAACTACGCGTTCTAAAGGCCACTCTTGGGTTAATGGATGCACTGCCATGACATGCCCCGCTGCTCGAAAACATGATGCGTCCCCACGTCCACAACAGCCAATTAAGGTCCATGACCCGCATTGACCTTATTCTAATGCCAGCGAAATTCCAACCCCACATCTCCCACTTCAAAACAACAAAAATGGAATTCTCCAACCACCGACTGGTCTCAATAACATACCACCTACCTGTCACAGTTGCTAAGGCCCCACATTGGTGCAAAATCCGCCCCCCGAGCTCGCGTCACTAGGATTTTCCATGTGGGTGGAAGAGGCAACTTTGGCGAAAAAGTTTGTTGCACCATTTTGCGCGGACCCCATTTCCACATGGGCAACTTTCAAAGAGGACACCATCCACCACTCTAGCCATCTCTCCTCCAGATGCTCATGAGCCACATCGGCGGTTATCTCACGCACTCTGGAAGAATTGGCACACTTGGAGTCCAACATTCCAGCTACAGGATACAGCCCTGCATGGGGCTGGAAGTGGGCGGAGGCAGCCGCCCACCTCAACGCACTTGAAAGGCAACACAAACATCGGGTTTGTGTTCAATACAGGGCCACACGCATCACAAAAGGTGACAAGTGCACCGCATATTTCTTTAAAAAAAATTTTGCACCATGCCAGAGCGTGGCCTGCACACAGGTGCAAAGATCAGATAATTCTATTGCGGATACACTGACCAAAGTGGCTATCAAAACGCAAAAATATTACTCCAAGTTGTACCAAGCTGAACCAATTCAGCTGGCCGAAGTGGCAAAATTTCTTGACTGAGCTCATATCTGCACCATTTTCTGATACCCAGAAATAATGAATTTAATTACTCCGAACCAATTATGGACAGCCATTCGCAGTGCGCCAAACCAAAAATGCCCAGGCCCAGATGGAATTCCATATGAGTTCTACAAAAAATATTTTAAAATATATCCCCACTTCTGCTTGCCTCACTTAACCAAAGCCTGTTGGAAATGCGCCTCCTACCAGGAGGACATGAGGCCTTTACTGTCACACTCTTCAAGAAAGGGGATAAGCTTGACTTAGCCAACTGGCGCCCCATTTCTCTAACAAACACAGACACCAAAATTTTAACAAAAATTATGGCTAACTGATTAGGGACTGTAGCATCTACCACCATCTCCCCAGAACAATAACTTGTATTCTTGGACCAACAAAAGGCCTATGATAGAGTAAACTGGGAATACCTAAGGGCCTGCCTCCATCAATTCCGCCTACCCCCTCGCTTCATCAACTGGGTGATGCTGCTCATGGAATCTGCAACAATGGCAGTGCGTGGCCCTGGCTTCCTAACATAAGTAGTCCACCCTCAAAGGGGTTTGCAACAAGGGGACCCCCTCAGCCCACTCTTATACAACTTCAGCCTTGACCCACTGCTGCGAAATGTGAATGCCCAGCTCACTGGGGTCCATGTGCCAGGCCAAGCCCCAGTCAAGATACTGGCGTTCGCAGATGATTGTGTGGTTGGGGTGTCTAATAATCAAGATGCACGCGCGCTTGAAGCTCTCATCCAGGAATATTCACGGGTAAGCAACGCGGCACTGAACGCCTCCAAAACCGAAATCATCCTCCTTAGTTGGTTTCAGAACTGCTGGGCCCCAGCAATTAGTTCCCAACCCGGCCCATCTGCTCGCCCACGTCCACGCCTTACTAACTCAACACACACCGCTCCACTGGTGCTCCCCTTCGTGCCACGTCCTACCATAGGACTGGTGCGCCATCTGGGCGTGTGGATGGAGGCAGGCGGATATGCGTCAGCAGTAATGGAGTGCCATATTCTGGACAACGTGACGAAGCAAATCGCCTCTCTCAGAGCCCACCCTACTTCCCTTACTGGCAGGGTTGTTTTAGCCAACTCTATGCTCCTAACAAAAGTCTGGTTCGGAGCCCACGCCATCCCCTTCTCCCCAAGCTTCTTCAAATCCTTGTATGCCTTGCTGCAAGGATGGCTTTGGTCAGGCCGCCCTCCACCAGTGCGGCTAGAGGTCATGTTTGGCCCTCATCATCATGGTGGCATGGGCCTGCTTGACTTCAAAGCCCATGCTTCCAAGATCCTGGGCACCTGGATCGTGGCCGTCACCGCTCCTACACTCTCATCCCAACACTGGTCCCGCGCAGCCTGCTCCAACTTCTCCCAAGCCTTGGGCCTCAACAATCCATCAAACCCCCACTCCTTGATGAAAAACCTCGCATCACACACATCGGCCACAGGTCCTCACGGGACAAAAACCCACTACAAACGAATCCTACTCTCCATGCGGAGCGCAGAGTGGAGAATTCATATAAGCGGACGTACAACCCAAAGAGGCCGCCCCTCTCCTCAGTTCACACAAGAGGTACAGGGGCTACCCATCCATGATGGCGTGATCCCCATTCAGCACCATGTCCTATCCAGGGTGGACTACCTGGACATGATGGACATCCCTTACTCCATTGAGACCCAAAAAAACAATCTGGAAATATGTACATCACCCTCTGTTGCAGCCTCAAGTCCGCTCCCATGTGTGGCGCTGCCTAAGGCGGGTGTATCGTACAGCTGAGCGCTCTAACACTTTACACTCATCCTGTGTCATGTGCGGCCAGCATGGAACGCTGTTCCACCGCCTGGAGAAGTGCCCCACCTCTAAAGTGATATGGCGCGAAGTTCAACGTCTGCTGGGCCAGGATCAAACGCATCCCTTCAGTCTGTCAAGAGTTATGTTTGCTCTATCAATGGCCTCCCTCCCTTCCACCCTCCCTCCATGCTCTGGTGGTTGCAATCGCCATGTGGACCATCCACACGATTGTCTTAGATGCCAACGCAGGCTCCACCCCCACCCTCCCAGAAACTGTCCACAGATTCTGGTCTCATTTGGTGGACCACTTTCAGGAGTGGATGTTTGGATACCTCCCACCGTGTCACTGACAGCTGGTCTCCTCCTGGTTCCCAGTTTGGTTCATCAAATAAGACCCCTTCCTCCACACGTGCTCAATAGTGGCTACGGCCCCTTCACACGTTCCCTCCCCCTCCCCATAAGTGGCGTTCCCGCTGGCAACAAGAGATAGCATCGCTTCTCTGGGGTGCCTCCCCCGGTACTAAGTTTATCTGTCCTGAGTCATATTCGGATTTGTTCATCCCATGGTCGGCCTTCCCCACAATAAATTTAAAAATTTAAAAAGGTGAAAAAATTGGGTCATGTATATAATTGGGTCCATGCTAAATTCCTAAGGAAGTTTAAAAATTGGCCCAATTAGAAGAGAAGAATTTTAATATAAGCATATATATTATTTAACTGAGGTAAGCCAACCAGGGGACGGACATTATCGAATATATGTAAAACTAAGGAAATAACTGACAAATATGAAATTGGGCACCCCAGGGTACTCAAGTTACCCCTGTTGCCAGCAGGACAGACAGGTTTGGGGGGGTTGGTGCGCTAATCTGAGGGGGTTTCCCCTGCTATGGAGCAGGTGTGAAGGAAAGGGTCTTTGTGGAGGAACCAGAGTGGGAACCATGATTCTATGAGCGCTTTTTGCCTTGTTCTCATATATCCATAGAGCCAGGCTTGGAAGTTCTCCAGTAAGTGGATATGGAATCTTTTAATAACCCCATGAATGGTTAGAACCGTGCCCTTGAACGCATCTAATGCAATCGTGCGGATTGTCCACATTGCAATGGGTATTATTAGGGAATGGAGGGTAAATGGGATTGGTGACTCAATCTGGAGCGTGAAGATGCTCTTTGATATCGAGAATTCCAGTTCTTTTTGGATCTTAAGCAGGCGTGCGACTTCCTGCCATATAGCTTTGGTTGGGGGGCATGTTTCTAGGCGGTGATGTAGGGATCCCTCCCCTCCACATACTGCACATGTTTTGTGGAGGATTTGGAGCGGCCTGCCATCCTATAGGTCCTTCTCAGACAGCGCCAGGCGTTTGCTCTTATCCTCGGATGTAGGAGTGGGTGGTGTGTCATTTTCCACATTGCCTTCTGTGTGGTTAAATCATAGGGAATGTCCAACATAACTAGGTATTCTATCCTAGCTATGTTTGGGGTTGTTGCGAGCATATCTCTCTGGGGGTGGTTTTCTGGGTTTCTTAATTTGAATTGGGGGCTGGGTCGTCCCCTTCTTTGTATAGTGCCCATGTTCTCTATGGTCCATCCCATACGGCGTATAGTTTGGAGGATATGTTTGAAATGAGGGGAGGTTCCATGCGGACCTGTTGCAGTAGGGTGCTTGGCAAAGTATGAAAGTAGTCTGGGTGGACTATGTGGGTTGGTTAATTTGAGCGCCTGTGCAAAGTTAGTCCTTGCTGCTCTGGACCAATGTTGTTGCGGGAGGTCTGGAGCAAGGACTTCCTTTATCCAGGTACCTAGGATATGATTGACGTGGCTCTCAAAATCTATTAGTCCCATGCCTCCGCTTGAGCGTGGGCCAAATAGTGTTTCCATCCATATAGGAGGGTGAGAGCCAGGCCACAGCCAGCCCTGGATAAGCGCGCGGATTGAAGTTATAAAGGTAGGTGAGAAGGCGATCGCGTGGGCCTGGTACCACAGTATTGGGAGAATGAGCGAGTTAGCAACTGTAACTCGTCCTGTTAATCTTGGGGTTCTTCCCTTGAGGGAGGCGACGCGTTTGGATACCCGTTGCAACAAGTTACTTTCCATTGTCTCATTAGCATATCCCCCTGATTCTAGCCAAATTCCAAGGTGTTAGACAGGAGTGGTGGTGGGAGGTGATGCAAAGGGTAAAATGATTGGGTTTTTTCTTCGTGTGTTGGTATGAGGCTCTGATGTTGTGGCCCACTTGTTTGTGTATTTGCCTAAGAGGATGATTTTTGTCTTTTTTTTGTTGAGCGATGCATTGCTCACCTTGGAGTATTCCTCTAGAGTGCGTTCCAGCTGTCGGGCATCTTCATTGTTTGCGATACCTGCTATGCATTCATCTGCAAAGGCCAGTATCTTGACTGTTGGTTGTCCTTGTGCAGATATCCCCATGAGACGTGAGTCAGTTACTCGGAGGAGTGGGTCAAAGCTGAAATTGTATAGCAGTGGGCTGAGGGGGTCCCCTTGTTTGAGCCCTCTGTGTGGTTTAATCTTGTTTGTTAGGAATCCAGGGCCGCATACAGCCATGGTTGCAGATTCTGTTAGGAGCATCGCCCATTTTATGAATCTTGGTGGGAGTTTGAAGGCATGTAGACATTCTTTTAGGTATGGCCAGCTAACACGGACATACGCGTTTTCCTGATCCAAGAAGACCAGGGCACCAGTTGCTTTGGATTGGCAAATGTTTGCAACAGGGTGGATGTTGTTCCAGATTGAACGCCCTGGTATAAACCCAAACTGGTTGGGTGATAGGACGTCAGATGCAATTGCACCTAATCTAACTGCTAAAATTTTTGTTAGAATTTTTGTGTCAGTGTTGGAGAGTGCTTTGGGCGCCAGTTGGCCAGGTCTAACTTGTCACCCTTTTTATACAAGGTCATAACGTAGGATTCATGGCCTCCTGGTAATAGGTGTGTTTCCAACAAGCTCTGGTTCATAGACGCTAATAGGAGGGGGGCGATTTGTTGAAAATATTTTTGTAAAATTTGTGGGGCATCCCATCAGGCCCTGGGCATTTCCTACGTGGTGCACCGCGAATTGTCTCTCAAAGCTCCTCTCATGTAATTAGGGATTAGTATGTTGTAATTCAATGGTGTACTTTGTATCTTGGCAGTTTGTATATATTCTTTAATTTTTAGTGAATCTGTTGGCGTTTCGCGATATAATTCAGTTTAATAGCGGTGTACTTCCACCTTGAACTCCTCAGGGTCAGTTGCCATGGAGCTGTTGGCCTTGCGGACCTGTGTGCATGTGGGCTGGTTTCTGTGAGAGTGGAATTGGCAGAAAAAGTATGTCGAACAGGTTTCGCCTTCCTTTATGAACTTACCTTTGTTTGATACTTTGATTCTGTGTTGGTGTTTTAAGATGAGATTGTTAAGTCAGGAAGATATTTCTGCCCATTTGCATCCCCAGTTGGGGCTATAGCCAGATCTCGGAGCATTTATCTCCAGGTGGTCTAGTTCTGCCAAGGTACACTTTATTGTGGCCATGTCCATGGTGTACTTACATGATGCAATATGTCAGGTTTTGTTAGTTAAGTCCTTTTTGATATTTTCCCATGTTCCGATGGGATCCAAAGTGAATGGGGCTGTGAATTCTGAGTTCATAGCTTCGTTTTCAACCCAGTTGGATATCTCAGGCAATTTTATATTTTCTGGGTGAAGCTTTCTCCAAGGCGACACCTGTGTGTGGGATTGGGTTGGCACTAACTGCACCATCACCAATTGGTGGTCAGAAAAATTGATCTTTTTGTTGTACATTTGGAGATTCTCGAGTGGTGGGATTGTGGGATGAGGATATGGTCAATGCGACTCATTGATATGAGCGCTCCCTCGCATATGTTGGGACGCGTCATGTGGGGAAGGAGTGGTGAACTGGGGGGGAGAGCATCCTGTAAGCCAAGAGATGCCTTCATTGTGCGGAATTCAATGCGTCCAGGTGGTATCCCCTGGGATTAGGCCATCGATCCATATTGTGGTTATCCCAGCAGTTGAAATTGCCTAACATAATGGTATCTGATGGGAGGGTGAGAGTAGGAATGTTTTCAAAATATTGTTCTCTCAGTTGCAGTTCACGGTGCATAGATACATGCTATCAAAATTATCTCTTCTTGGCATGTGATTGTTGCTATCAGGACTCAACCGTGTAAGTGTGATGACAAATTTGTAATTTTAAATTTTTTGTTGTTTTGGACGATCACCCCACAGTAAGACGTCTATACTGATTGTGATTGTGCGACCCTGGTTGACCAGGATCCTTCTTCCCCTTGTAGACAGTGGGTTTCTTGGATGGCCAAGATGTCTACAAGAGGTTTTTGCAGGAATTCCAGCTTTTTGGCTTGGGATGTATGAGCCTTGGCTCCCGCGATGTTTAGCGTCCCTATTGACACTGAGGTGCCCGCGGCGCCTCAGGAGCAGTTGGGAGGGCCCTCTGGCCCTATCCTACTGCGGCTCATTTTGGCCATGCTCCGTGTCTGTACTCCAACTCTTTCACCGCCATTGTTGGTTACCTTGATCTGACCAAATGATTCAAGGAAATTGTGGTTTTTTGCATTTGTGTCAACTTTTCCTGCACAGATCTCATGTTGATTTGATGCGGATTGTTGATTGGATTTTATATTTGGTTCAACTTTGGTGAATTGTGCACCGCATTTTCACCCAAATTGTGGTTGCATTGTTCCTCAGTATGTGCATGACTGATGTCGCTTCGTGGCTCAGTCAGGTTACTGTGAAAAATTTGACCTAGCATATTGTTCTGATTGGTTGGTTCAGTGAATATCTGAGGTATCCTCCCAAATTTATCTGGGGTTAATGGTGGACTCCGCATGTGCCGCCGCTTCAGCCACTGCTCGCTTGTGGGCTTTTTGTGCCACTTTACGTTGTTTGCTTGTAACTGGGTCCACAATGGAGTATAATCCATCTTCACTTCAGCGGAATGGGTGGTGACTGTCAGTCATTTTGGCGAATTTTTCATTATCTTCGTCCATTGCTTCCTCAAAAAATAATTTTCCATAAAGCCCTCTTTCAAAGGGCATGCATGTTCCTTGTGGCCCAGTGAGCCACAGTGGTTGCAAATGTACGGTGCGCGTTCTGGTGTAACTCAGAATGCAGCTAACTGTCCCCCATCTGTGCAATGAAATTCTGCTGTGCGGGGAATTCTGGATAAGTCCACTTCCACTTCTGGTAAGGGGTTGATTATGGCGATAGCTTTGCCCGTGCACAGGTTGGGCATCAGGCGAAATCACTGTAATTTGAGCTGCTGAACTTCTCCATAGGCCATGAGACCTTTGCAGAGCTCCACCTCAATTACCTTATGAGGAAGTTTGGTGGGGAGCGAGTCAAAGAGATGAACAAAGCTTTTGCTTTGTTCCATCTGGTGCGCGCAGTGTGCACAAACTTTTTTGCCCTCAGGGAGGGAAATTTCCACACAGACTTTTGCTGCAGCATCAGCTTTATTGGCTGTTTCAAAACCAATATCGATCCAGCCACAGCCCATGTTGTTGGTGGCTACGTACACTGCATGAGGGAAAAGTGAGGGCTGTGCCTCACATGTTTTCTCCCACAGGGTCGGTGACTCATCCCCAATGAAGAGTCTGATCCTGTGCTCCACCTTTGACAAGGGTTGGTTGAACTGAATGTACATATATTGTGCGTGCTTTACAGTTAATACCATAAACCCAGATGGTGTCTGAGTTTGCGATTTCTTTG
This sequence comes from Massospora cicadina, assembly GCA_022478985.1. Lineage (NCBI taxonomy): Eukaryota > Fungi > Entomophthoromycota > Entomophthoromycetes > Entomophthorales > Entomophthoraceae > Massospora > Massospora cicadina. The sequence goes on along the minus strand of JAKSZP010000049.1, from coordinate 108,664 downwards.
TGGATTGGGTTCCTGGTCCCCCTCCAGGGCGTTTCTTGCCCTTAGTTGCACCATTAAGTGCACCGCTCGCTGTGATGCTCGCCCATGTTGTATTATTTTTATTGATAAAGTCGCCCATCTTTCCTGTGTGTGATTATCCAAATTTGCTGTTCAAATCATATCATAGTAACTAAAGTGATTGTTATGAGAAAGAAAAAAATATAAGCATATATAATTAATTGAAATAATAGTTATGAGAAAGAATAATAATAAGAAGAAAAAATATATATAATAGTGACAAAAGAAAAAAATATCTATCATCTCTGTACATAGTAAAAAAAGAGAATAAGATTTTATTTTTCAAGTAATAAGAAAGTTTATAAATTTTAATAAATAAAATGATTTTTATTCCTCAGCTTTGAGGGGGGAGGCGACTTGGAACCCAAATCTTGATCTTCGCGCGCCAATTCAGCCCAATCTAGTTGCTGGGTGACAAGAAAAAGGGCTGTAATGGCATAGAGCCAGATGCGCCGCGCACTCATTGAAGATGACTCCCAGTGAACAATGGGGAGAGGAGGCACAAAACCATTTATAGTTACCTGATCAAGCCCGCAATTGGGTGGGAAACATGCGCCCAGGAGAAGACAGTCAACTAGGAAATAAGTTCAGTACTTATAAATTTCCAGGGTTGACAATCTAATGCTATAAACCTGGGTTTTCCACCACTCAATTAGAGGGGGAACATGCAACAAATGACCTGAAGGCATCTAATCAGGGAAAAGGTGCATAAGATGGTCAACTATGGCCATCCTGGGGAGGTATTCATCAGCATTATCCTGATGAAGGGCCTCAAAAGCTGCCTGAATGGCTGAGCGAAAATGAACATCTTGAACGTCGTGGGTATTCGAACCCAAAGAGGAAGCTATCGGGCTGATTCTCAAGCATCTCAGACCAGGAACCAAGGACCTCCTCCAGAAAGCTGTCAACCTGAACAAATCTTTGAGGTCAACCAGAGGTATCTTTGGCCAGCAAAAGATGAATGGGGTTATAAAGATGATCATATTTGGCCCAAGTTTAACTGAGCAGTTGGCCTCAACAAGAATAGTTGGCTGACCCCAGCAGCGCACTGTAGTTTTGGGCCATTGGGAAATGGCTGAGTACAAAATAGAAACTCCACCAGAAGATTGCCATCTCGATAAACTACCTGGAGCAAAAAATTTGGCTCTCTCAGATCAAAAGAGCAGCTGAAGTTGTCTGCTGAGACAGTTGTGGAAGCACAAGACCTGAGCTCATACCCTATCAATCCTCGGGTAAGATCCACAACTTGGACAACTTCCTCCTCAATGATGGTTTCAGCCCAAGTTGACATCATGATGGTTGGCACAGGAAGAAGCTGGCCCAACTCTGCTGCCTGGAGTGAGCCCAAGAACAAATTCATATGCATGTTTCTGGGCAGGTGAGTAAACTGATGCCACTGTTCAGGTTTAATGGAAGTGACAAGATTGTGGTACGCAGAGGATGAGCTGTTTTCAGACATTGAAAATGAATTTGGGAAAATTCAGTGTTTATATTCCAGTCAAGTGGGGGGAAATGTTAGATTTTGATGGTTGACTCACAAATAAACCCTTTGAGAAAACCATCAATGCTGATATATTACTTCCATTGATGGATCCTTTGATCCTCCCAATTCATCTGCATAATCTGATAAATCAGATACACCTCATAACCACTCTAATTGCGTCTGAGGTGCCCTAGTACTGTAGCTAATAATAGCTATGATATTATTATATTATGGCCAATTATGGGTACACTTAGGTGCAAAGTGGTCCCACGGCATTAACTAAATTGCACCTCCTAAATTAGTGCATTAATCTTAATGCACTAAGGCAAAAGTTGGGTTCAATTAATGAAATCAATAATTAAGCACTTAAACATAGATGTCCCGATTATGGGCGTACTTAGTGTTATTGGGAGGCCTGCTGATGGCCCAGAATTGGGGTGTGTCATCTTTTATGATCATATATGTTTTATTCCCCATTTATTGTTAGACGTTGAGTTATGACGTAGCTCTAATCAAGTGATTTTGATGTTGAGTTAAAAACAAAAAGTTATCCCAATTATGAGAGTAAAATTGCCTTCAATTGGCTGAAACAATTGTTACTTTAGTCAATTCATGGGCTGAATTGACTTGGGGATTTTTCATAATTATTGCCATGACCATCAGAGGATTAGCATAATATGAATGAACTCATCTAATAGATGAGTTTGGCCAGGAGATGCCTGAGAGGTATATAATACTGGCATCTGGCCAATTAATAAAACATCAATTAATCATCATTTACTATTTTATTGATCATTAATAACTACTGTCACTTAGTCTATTAATTAAAATCCATCTGTCATCTATCTGATATTTGTATCTGTTGCCATTACATCTATATTAGATAGTTGTGTATGTTTATTCTTCCTGAAGAGAAGTACATAGTTGCCTGCCAGAGAAGTAGTCCTGATTATAGAGGGATAATTTCCTGATTTTGTACAAAGTTGGAAGGTCTTCTATTCATTGGTGCCATTAGACTTAAGAATGTTGAGCATACCGGAGTTACTTGGCTATTATCAAGGATTATCAGAAAATCTACTTCCCAATTACGAGCAGGAGTTTCATTTGAAAAGCAAGTTTATATCCTCAATTTCATTGTTAATTTATTTTAGCTTGCACCATTGGCTGAAAACTTAACAAATACGGCGTTGAAAGATAGCAGGGGCATTTTTCAACCCAAAGGGAATGACATGAAACTGGATGATCCCTTTTCTTGTATGGAATGCAGTTAACCACTATTATCCCTTTTTTATCTGAATCTGATTGAACGCATTGAGGCAATCCAACTTGGAGAAGACCTTCGCCTTTTCCACATAGCATGCAATCTTTGAATCCAGAGGGATAGGATGGAGGTCTGGTACAGTAACATTATTGAGGTTCCCATAGTCTACACACGGATGTATAGTCCCATTAGATTTCTCAACAAAGAGAATTGGGGAGCATATAGGGGAGGTACGCTGAAAAATCGCACCTTTGGCTAACTGTTCCTTCACCCACGCATCCAACGCCTCTTCCTCCCAGACAGTTAATGGGTAAATGGGTGAAGATATTTGCACCAGATCCAAAGTGAGCTTGAAGTCACAATCAAACTCAGAGTGCTCAGGGAGGGCGTTGGCAGATGCTGCATCAAAAGAGGATTCCAAATCCTCCAGGCAAGAAGGTATAGGAGCTTCCACTGAGGGCCTCAGCAAAGGGAAAGCCTATAAGGGTGAAGGTTGAGCCAGTGTGGCAATTTGCCCTGGGAGTTAGCCTCAGACAAAGGAAAAACTATTGTGCAACCTTTCTTTAATGTAAAAGGTAAGGTATTTTCTTTAAAGTTGGTTTTAACGTCAAACTTACGCCACCACTTTACTCCCAAAATGATAGGGAACAAGAGGTTTTTGATAGCCTGGAAGTGATCAGAAAATTGGTACTTGCCAACCTGATAGTCCACAGTCCCTTTAATATTCAGGGTGGGAATACCTTGGGACGCCCCTCCCTTAACCACACCACCTGGCAAGTAACTCAGCTCCAGTTAGTCAGCTAGGCATTGGGCCATAAAGTTATTAGTGGTGCCAATATCCACCAGTACAGTGGTGCTGAATTTCCCTAAAGGGGATGAAAGGGTAGTAGACAGTAAAAAAAACCCTGAATGGTCTTGATTAATAACAGACAACGCCAGAACATTACCAACAAACTCATCCTCTGGCATTAGCATATCAATAAAGTGTGTTTTGGAATCATAGAAGGGGGAGGGATAGTTGGCCACTCTTACTACTGAGGCCACATACCCCACCATGCCTTCTTCAGGTGCATAAACTTTATCATATTTAGTACAAAGCTTTTCTCCACTTCCTGAGTGCCCTGGATCATGGTAGGGGTCAAACGAGGGTTCTCAGGGGTTATTTGATATTCTGAAATAGGGTTCTCATCCAGGCCATAATAGATAATAAACGGCTCAGAGTTTTGGATAAGATTTTCGTCATAAAACGCGTTTTTAGATGTGAACAACTCTATTCCCCTCAACTGCAATGGAAGGCATGACGTTGTCCAAGGCCAACACCCCCAGGCCCATCTGTCCTGATTCCTCCAGCATGGTCTGAACGCACAGGTGACGGAAAACTTGTTACATATTTTGAATTTGAAAAATTTGGCAGAAAGTCAGGGAATCATGACTTTCAGACCACTGTCATGGTTAGATGACTTAATAGTGGGAACTGATGCTAAGGATAAGGCTGGGCGACAGGAGGCCCAGAAGGTGAAACTTCAGGCTCTTCCTGACCTGAAACACACCTTAGATCAACTCTGGGTGCAAGCCAAGCATGCCCAGGTTGATACTAATGGGGTGCAAAATGCCCAGCCTCTTTATTGGCCCAGGCACTAAAACGAACAATTTATGTTACAAATGAAAATGGTTCAATTCAGTTGATTGGAGAGCAAGGGTTTGAATCCTGTTCAAGTTTATGAAATTTTAGTTCAGGTAAAATATGACTTCAAACGATTACTCGAGTGAAGGCAATTTTGGTATATTGAACTAAAATGGATGGAAGCATCTGTTTATTGGAGCGTCAAGGCTTGGGCGCACTTCTTCAGATCCTGAATTTCCCCGCCCAATTTAAATATGATTTTGCGACTAACATTCCTTGTTGGTCAACTTTCTTAAATAAAGATACCCATTTTTTTACGTTTTACTTATGGTTCCTTGACTAACTTGGTGGCGGACCTCTTTGGGGAGGTCTCCAACTATGTGGGCTACTACCTTCTATCACAATTTACCAAAATCCCAGGCGCTCCCTTGGGCCGCCCAGGTCCCCTCCAGATCGAGGCACCCAAGCCCCCTGACGCCAAGTTACACTTGATTATGGACTCCCCTCTGGGGTCCACTCAAGCTGTTATGTTCTCCACTTACCTGGTACTATATGTTGCGCTCTACACCCTTGCCTGGGGTACCTTTGGCACAGGCACCGTTTGAGGTGTCTTCTTTCCCTTTTTCTTAACGGCTAGTTCCTTATCAATGTGGGTTTGCATCCCACATCACCTTTCTGGGAACGAGTGAGTTACAGACACTCTCTTGACAACCACGAAGCATCCATATCTACTAGGTTTAAGCATGAAGTGGATACTTTCCAGTTGGAGTCAACCATAATAACGCTGAGTTGCTCCAACCTTTGGGGTAAAGAAGAAACAGCGGTGCAGCTAATGACAGGTAAATCCCACAGCTGGCAGCCACTGGTTCCATTTTGGAAAAGTTCCACGTGGAAAAATTTTGTGCACATAAATTTAAGAGGTTGGTCGACTAATGTAAGGAGAGTGTCTGTAACTCTCCTGTTTCCAGTGTGGTGGTGCTCAGTGCACAGAGCCAACGTAAGGAAACCAGCTGTTAGAATAAAAGTCTCTATTGCCTTGCAGAGGGTGCTGGAACAATAATAACTCAAGCAAAAGTTAGTGATATTAAAGTTAAAATCCAACCAAAAATGACGCAGTGCGCTAAGGAAGAAATGGTAAATGCACCAGATTGGAGGGAACCTGGGCGAACCAATGGTGCACTAGGTGAAAGCCTAATTGTATATAAATTATAGTTGTTAAGGTAGCATGAGACCTCCTCAAAGGGGTCCGCGCACAGGATCATTCAAAATAACATTTTAATAAAATGGGAAAATGGGGTAAATTTTATTGGGAAGTCGACCAACAAGGGGTGTTAGTCATGGGAAACATAATTAACTATGGCGGAGGAATATGGGATATACTGAAGTGGGCCTAAGCACCAACCCACCAATAGGCAGACACTTCCATCCCAATTGGTCAAATATTCTGAAACAACTTCGCTTAAGTAATCGATTTAAGTTGGATCTGACCCAAACGCGTTGTTCATAGATGGAACAGGTTTTGAAACCCCATTTCTCGACTAACTGAATGGAACTGTCATTATTTTTTGGTAAACTGTCCGTTTTAAGGCCTGGGCTGGCGTAAGGGGCTGGATATTTGGCACCTCACTAGTACTAACCTGGGCATATTTAGCCTGTACCCAGCGTTGGTCTAGTGTATGCCTGAGGTCAGTGAGGGCTTGAAGCTTCACCTTCTGGGCCTCCTTGCGCTTAGCCTTATCCTTGGGGTTGGTCCCCACTATGATGTCATTTGAACATGACAGTATTTTAACCCAGACCTAACATTTGGGGATCTTCAGTCCCACCTCTACCAGCCAAGCTAACCTATGTCCACTTTAAAGCTAGCAAAGGTAGACAATCAACATACAATTAAAGATGAAGGTTAGAAGTCTAAAGATTATTATAATAAGAGTTAGATTCAACTATTTATAAGCTTTTACTGGCAATTCTCTGCCCCACCACTCAACGTCATTGTTATTTATTGCCATTTCTCAATCATCAGCACTCTTAATGGTGATTCCATTCTTCAGCACACTGTCTGGCAATTATCTCTACTTTATTCATGATTTACACATTTTTTATATTACATTGATACATTCAGCATCTGTTGCTGGTTTTATTTTATAGTTTTTCCTATAAAATCACTTTTGAATTATCATAAGCATCAATTTCCAGTAATTCATAAGTTTTGTTGGAAAAATGTCCTTTTCTCACACATTTGGTTCTTAGGCACCATAGATAGTAAATGATCATCTTGGCATAAGTTGACAGCTTAATCCAAATTAGATATATGATTGGATCATCCTTGGCCTCAGTCACCAGTGATCTTAAAACTTAGTGTCAAATTACCAATTCAACTTAGATAATTAATAGTACTAAGTAAAGAAATCCTTGGCCTCAGTCACCAGTGTCAAAATCGACCAAAACACTATTGGTGATTATTCCTGGTATATCCTTGATGTCAGGTTAGTAATCTGCCATCATTTATGACGCTAATAATTTTTTGACATCAATGGCCTTAATCGCCAGTGTCAAAATGGCTCAATTTTCTATCAGGGATCATCCCCAACACTTTCCAGATATGTTGGATTGAAACAGCTTAACCTTCCAAATGCAAAGCAAAAATTGGTTTCTAATCATCAATTGTATCGATGAAACAAGGAATTTGTCGTCAACCATCCTCAACCTATAGTATTTTTAATCCAGTAATTAAGAGAGGAACTTATCTGGTTCAAATCCTAACAGATGACTAGCACCCATACGCATGGTAAATTAACTGATGCCTCTATTCCATTCCCTTAGTGTGATGTTAATATATGTAAATTTGTGGATCTTATGTTTATTAAACAACAAAAATCACATTAAAAAGCTTTTAAAAGGGCTAGTAAGAAGGCAGCAAAATAGTTAATGCCCCCTGAGTTACACACTGACCGTAGAGACACTGGTGTACTACCCCAAAACCAACATCTAGCAGACACTAGTGAGTGTCCAGAAAGATCGTTTAGAGAAAACCTCATATGCACTTAATCAAAATTCACCCGATCTATCACACAACTTTATGCTAAAAAATACAATTGACCAATTCTACTACCATTGTCAACTTTACAGCAAATCATGCTGTTTAAAGTTACATTGAGTTTGGTTTGTAGCCTCCCTACATAAAAATATGACGTCACATTCAATAAGAGGAGCTGGCTCAGGTCAGCGTCCCTACACCAAAGCTAAGATGATCCTATAGGCACAGATGGGTCTATTGACAGCTCACAGCTCATAGAGCGGCCTAGGTATCCAACTGAAAAGTAGGGACGCTAAATGGTGAAGGAAACAAGGCTTCTACATCATGTGACAAGAAACTGGACTTCTTAATCAAACCAAGTGCTGACATATTGGGGACCTAAGAAACCCATCTTTTGGCAGGAGAGGAAATGGAGAGGTCACAAGCTCTTTTTTCTATAAACTCAATTTTTTTGCTACTGTAAAATTATCATTCACCCTACCAAAGAGCTTAAGGTGGTAAATCCTGTTTAGATTTTTTAAATAACTGGGAGCAAGCTGTCATGTTTTATGTAATAGTTAAGGAATTTACTTTTTAACATATATGCCCTCAATATCTCACATGAACACATTGACATCCTTGAAGGAGTATCCCAAATTGATTTCTTAAATAACACCTTTATTCTGGTATAATCAGCTGTTGTTCAAATGCTGTAACTGCTCGCTAGCCACTAACATCTTAATATTCCCCAAGCCATATAGAATCTTATGTGCTAAAAACACACATTGGATTATATTTTCCCCTCTCCAGTATTCTTCCAGAAGAATTTAAATGACACAGCCATATATACAGCAGGGTACATTATTACCAATGAACCATTTATACAGCATTTAATCATTATTATCTATTATTTTCAGGATCTCCAGCTTTTATATTACTGTGGTGAAGTTTTAGACCAACGTTTAGTAGCGATTGCCATCCTCCTCTTGACCAATCACAGGCTTAACCATCTAAAATAAGGTAAATATTGATACAATATACAGCAAGGAGCTCTTAAAGTGGATTCTACACCAAACATCTTTACCCCATAAGATGTGCCATTTTGTAAAGATCTTTGAATACCATTGGGACTTCTGAATAACACATCACATCCTCTGCAAAGTCAATTACCACTTTTTCAGCACCATGCTTCTATGGTGGCAGCTACCAACCTCCAACACTCTCTTGCCTATTGGAAAGAATTTTACCTTGCAGGTGATACAGCCCAGCATGGAGTTTCAAATGGGTTATAACAACTTTTCGTCTGCAAGAGCTATAAATTGCACATCAGCACCGTTTAAGCATTCTGGCTGGAGCCTTGCAGATTACCAAAGTTGAGAAGTCAACAAGGTACTATATGCGCTGCTTTACTTTACAAAAACAAGGTACTTCTTGCACCCAAATTTGTTTGAGCACAGGCACATTTGTTTCCTCCCCAGTATAGTATAGAGACGGTTCAATATTCTTACACCTAACTATATTAAGCGGATGGCTGTGGCCCAGTGGATATATTATAGGTTTTAAATAAAATAAAATACATGCTCATCTTAACATAACTTATTAAATTAGTATTGTCTTTAGTAATGAACAATGGGATGCTATGAGCATTGCGCCTAACCATAAAAGCTCTGAATCAGATGGCCTTCTTTATGAATTCCATTGTCTACACTTTAAGTTTAATTGTGCCTATACTCAAAGCCACCAGAATAAGTGCCTCCTAGAGACTCGCCTGCTGCCTGATGGGTTAGAAGTCTTTGTGTACCCTATTTAAAAGGTGATCCTAACGATCTGGTTGTCTGGCGCCTAATCTCCTTTTCCAACACAAATTCTAAAATGATGGCCAAGATAATATTGAAGCGTCTAGTTAGATTGCTCAAACAGTCATATTAAGCAATCAGTATGGATTTATATCCAAATTCAGTATATAAAAAAACTTCTACTCTGTTTCCAACGTGTGCCAGTCTATATCAGATAGTACACTGATCTTTTTGGAATAACAGAAAGCATATAAATACGTGCATTTAAAATATCATAATAAAACTTTAGAAACATTTCGCCTTCCACCTTAGTTTATCAACTGAAAGAATATTTCAACTGAGTTATCTACCATAGCTATTTTTGGCCTAGGGTTTAGCTATCCCTATTCTTCCTCAACATGGTTTTTAAACAGGGCGACCCTCTTATCCTTTTATCCTACAGCTTGAGGATGGGCCCAGTTCTGCATCATAGACTAGACCCTGAAAGGCATTGTCTCTACAGGTCAAAACTCTCATAAATTATTGGAATTTGCAGAATTAGGTAGTGGGAGTTTATAAAGCATCTGACGATCGTTACCTTTAGATGATCATCAGTCAATATGAGCTAGATCAACCCTAAGATTAATTTTTATTAAATTTAGGCTATACTCCTTGGTAAGCACCATAATCAGTGGCTCAATGGAAAATTTTCACTGACCTTCTTCTGAAAAAAACCAACCCATTCCAAGCAGCCCCCTCTACCCAACCAGTGTGCCACTTAGGTGTCTGAAAAGACTCTGGAGGGTACGCATCTATGATTATCTATATCAAACTCATATCTAGTATTTAAAAACTCGCAACCAGCCTTCAGGGACTCTCAACAAGGATTGTTGGGAAATTTATTAACAAACACTGATCATTTTAGAGGTATGGTACACCACTCATGCCATACCATTATCTACAACCTTTTTAACTCACTAAGGGATATATTACAATCATGGTTTTAAGATGATCAACATGCAACCATTAGGATTAAAAACTCTTTGACTTATGTTCCTCACGTGACATGGGTTTTATCAACTCCCAAAAAAAACACCCATCTTATTACAAAATGGATTGTTGAGGTAACTTGACCAAACCAAAATTTTCTTCATTGGTCCACAGAAGTGAGAGGCAACTTTGCAAGTGTATCAGGGCAAAAAAACCTAATGCACCCAGTAATTTGATGAGATATCTAGCCTTTCACCCCAATGCAATAAGCCCTCCCCGCACCATCCACATTTTAGAGTTATTTTAATTATTACCAAGCATTCCAAATGAAGATTCTAGAGAATTAACCCACAAATGACTCAGTTTTGGTCAAATCCAGCATATCTCCAACTAGTTGATAATGCTCCAGTGACTCCAGAATACTTCAACTCCAGTAATACTTTCACTTTACCAAGAATTTGTATATTGTATTTGTTAAATATCCCTTGCTCTCTGTAGTTATGAGAAGATGTGGATTTTATTTATTACCATTTACTCCACCCAAAAATTAGAGCTTAGATCTGGAAATACCTTACACAGTCATATTATATAACAGATAGGTCCAACGCCATTAGACACCTCTCTTATCTGTATGTGGCGGTCATAACACTCTTATCCATAGGTTAAAGGGATGTTCTATATCCAAAGTCATATGGAAAGAAGTATCCCATCTGTTTCAGATTCCTGAGCCTAGAACATTTTATCCTAACTGGTATCCATTTGTCATAAGGGTAATCTCCCAAGTTCCACCAACACTTAGAGCCTTGATAGCAGCCACAGCATTTTGGTCAATTAACACTATTTTCAAGCCATCAACAAGGCTTTCCTCACCAAGGCTGAAGCACTATCACGTTTCTGCTTTCATCTTACTTGCAATTTACAGTATTGGTTCTTTGTGTATGCTACCTAAATGGCGCCACCAGATCTAGCCTTTGATGATTACCTGGTTCCTGGAGATTGATTTTTACTCTCATTCATACATTACCTAGATATCATCCTAAGACCCTCAAGTCTTGCTGCTAAGTCTTCCACCCACTATCCTGATTACAGAGGATGGTGTTGGATAACTACTGTACTAGGGAGCCAGGGCTCTTTTGTGTTTGTCTTATTTTTTTCTCTTTATTTAAATGTCTGTTCAGTAGAGTTGATCCATGGTCCTACTACCTTTAATAAAACTATAATTTCTATATACACATTAAATGTAAGTTGGTATGGCATCTAGAATAGAACTGATGGGATGGGATTGAGAATACAAGCTTAAGAAACAACTAATATAAAGCTAAAATAACTAACACAAAAGCTATTTTTACTTAAACAATAATAAGGGAGTTGGTTATTTGGTTATGCATGAAAAATCAACTGCCTCTCCTTCCTTAAAGTATGCTAAAATATTTAAGAAAAAAAATTAGCAAAAAGGCTATAATTAATCAAAGTAAAATTTGGATATAGGAGCTATATATGTGGTTATTGCAAAATATATGTCCTAAGTCTATTCAAGCGCAAGTTTTAGAGACATATCTATAAGTAGAGACATCTATTTAATATTGGCTAAAATGTTATAAGGGAATTGTTTTCTCTTTAAATCATATTAACTTCATACCTTTTTTCACCTGCTTTTTATCAAGTGTTTTATCTATCTGAAGGTTGGCCCCTTAGAAATACTATTTGTCCTATTTCAAGTATTATAAAGCTTTTCACCTTAATTAAAAGCAATTAATATAGTTATCTACAATTTTAGTGTCTCAAATATCTCTTATTCTCAGGGGAAACATAGTTTAACTTAATTTAGGAAGCAAAAAGAGGATGGTATTAAATGAATAAGGAATATTATTGATGTAAAAGTTTTGACAGAGTCAACTCAACCAGTATTAGTTTTTCCCACCCTCTAAGTTGTTGAAAATTAGCTTTCTTTGGTATCTATGGTTTGTTATAGATTTTATTTAGGCTGAATTACCCTTTACTATTAAGAGCACTCAATTTTGTTTCTTAAATGTTATACAATGGGAAGAACCTTACTTGTGCCTTCAGGTTGGTAGTTGAATGGCCTATTAACAATACCATCCATTTCTTCATTGTATTTGATATCACCCTATTATAATTTATTCAAGGGTTGCTAAAATAGTACTTTTTTATAATCTACAAAAACTTTATTCTATATTAGATCATACATCTATTTAAAATAGTATTATGTACACCAGTAACGCCAAATAAATTTATATAGTAACTTCTATTATAGTACACCATAAAAAATGGTCTTTAAAACTTAAATGGGATTAGATAAATAAATAGACAAGCAATATCATCAATTAAAGATTTTAAATAACAACTTAGATGCATAGAAAACTCAAAAAAATATTTAATAAATACTTAAAAACTTGTTGTGATACTTAAAAATTCTCACAATCAAAGCCACAGCGAACATTTCCAACAATAGTCAAAGGGCTCTGGATATTGATATTTAGCTAATACCCTTCAGAAGAATGAAAACTATGAAAAATAAGCTTGCAAGTATCTGGACTTGTGCTGTTGGTAAGGACACACATAATACAAAATCACCACAATGAACAACCTATCAATTATGCTAAACTATTATAATGATATAATACTGATTTAACTTTTCTTCTACTGCTCAAAGTCACTTTTGAGCGATTTTAAATTTAAAGTTTTATTTATCCACAGCCATCTGCCCAAACCTATTCTTTGATGTCCTGGGCTCCGCCGCCTGCCACCCCAGTGTGGGGCAGCAGTGCACCCCCACCTAGCATTTTCTGCCCCGCGGGCAAGCGCGTTTGGACAGGCTCAAACAGCCCACCCGCTGCTTCCAACCGTTTTGTCCCCCCACAGGACTTAGCGCTCCACCTGGCGCGCGTCCACCCTTCTCGCCCCCATCCTCTCGCCCTCTCTCGCTCAGCCATTTGCTATTGCCTTAGAATGGACTATGGGCATTTGTTCCCATATGCCAGTAAGGCAATTATTGCCCTAGCCACTGAGGCCTTTGCGCCAGCTGGCTTTATAGACTTCCACCCTTTTAAGGGCTACTTTGACATTGGGTTCCAATCTGAGGAGGATGCTGAAGCAGCAGCACAAACTCCTCTAATTTATAAAAAAAACCCCATTCCCACAACCCGTACTTGCCTCCCTTCTGACACCATGCTGGTGGTATCCTTTGCAAATCTCCCATCCCACCCTCCACCCCAGGTTTTGTATGACCAGTTGGTCGCAGGTCTCATGGCTTATGGCACTCAGCCCAACCTCATCTTTGCCATTCCATCTGGTGCGGAGTGCCTTGCTGCTCCTCGTGCAACAGCCACCATCATACCACACCACCCTACCATAGCCCAAAAAATCCCACCCTGTGCTAGTGTGGCTGCAGCACCTGATCATTTCTTTTGGGCTCAGGTCGATAATGGTAGGCAGATTTGTTCCCTCTGCTTTGGCCTCAACCATGTTTAAGATTGTGCCCTCAGGCCAAGTCTGCTGCTGTGGCTTCTGAGCCCCCCTCTGGAGGTTCAGTATGGGGTGCTTTGCTGCCCCCTCCCACCCTCCAATCTCATTCAGTGGGCCCACATGGAAAATCAGCCCCCCCAAAATCTCCAGCCTCACTCTCCCACCTAAATCTACCCCAGCCAATCAGAGAAACTCTTGGACCACCATTGGCACCCAATCAGCTGCCCAATCACCCAATCCCACCCACCCAAATTTGAACGCCACTATTCCAGTGAACCAAAATCCATGGGATCTATTGGCTGAGGTTGACAAATCAAGTAATGTCCTCATTAGTAAGCATACAGGTTAACCTCTCTGCCAAGGCGATTATGGTCAGGAGGAATTTTTCCTTCCTGACTTTGATAAAACCCCTACCCCTCGCCATTTCATGCCTCTGCCCAATACAGCCCCCTTCCAAAGTGATCACCAGCTCGCCTTAGCTGTGGTGGCCTCTCCTCACTGCCTGAAACTACACACTGCGGTGGCCCAGTCAGTGGCTCAGCTCCAGCATGGCCTGCCCACCCTCTTCTTCCCCCAACTTCCCTGAATCTCCCTGCAGTGACATCTTGAAACTAATCAATGATGCTGAAATTGCTGTTATGAATGTCGCAACGCTTGCTTCATTCAACCCCTCAGCCAAAATCACCCGCCACAGTATTTCTTTTTTTAGTACTAGATGGTCCCAACCCAAGGGGGGATTCATCGATGTTTATTGAATTACGCCTGAGCTCCTAAGAGCCTGAGGCGAGGGAAGGGGAGGGAGGAGGCATCGAGAAAGGGAGGGGGTTTGCGCGCCAGAGCCGTGCTGCAGTGACAACTGAGCGGGGGAGGGTTGGCGACATAGTGCAGACCTTCAGGGCCATCTCAAAGTGTACCTATAAGTGGGTGATCATGTGTGGAAGGGTCCACACCTGCTGGTCAAAGGCAGCACGAAGGAAGGAGTTATGGATGGTCCAGATGGCTGTGGCATAGGTGAGGACACGGAGGGGTCGGTGGCAACCAGGCAATGTCTGCTCAAACATGAGGTCTTGCACAGGGTGTCCAGACCAGGGCTGAGCATGGAGGAGCGCGCGGGCCTTTGGCCAAAATGCGGCGACACCTGGACAGGTGAAAAAACGATGGAGGTGGGAGTCAATAGACTTCACACAGCGGGGGCAGCTTTGGTGCTGGAAGGTAGGGCCAGTCCGGTCCCCTGTCCTGTATGAACAGTGGAGCACCCTCCATAAGGTGTTGGACACCTTTGCTGACAGGGTGGGGTGATAGACGTCCTTCCACAATTCCTTAAGGTCAAATCTCACGGAGGGAGGGAGGAGCTCAAGGAGTCTTGGGCGGATGGGAGGACGATCTTGGGGGTTGAGGCGAGTTGTGACAACTTGTCCATTGTGCACAATTGCATGGCGACGGGGGCTGAGGCCAGGGCCTTCCCTTCTGTATGGGAAGGCATGGTGGATCCGCGCGCCTACTCGTTTCAGGGCAAGGAGAGCCTGGTTCCAGTAGGGGGATGAGGATGGTTTTAGGCGATGGCCTGGGTGGTTTGTGAGCCACTCCCCTAATGAGGTCAGAGATGCTCTAGGAAGACCCAGAGCTGCTGACACTGACTGGCGGAGGGCGGGCGCCCATTGGGGCATGGGGGTCGCGTCCCAGCAGACAATTGGCCATAGGAATTTCAGGAAGATTGTGGTGGCGTGGGATCGCGTGTCCAGAAGCCCTAGGCCCCCTTCATTGCAGGGTCGGGCAATGATTGAGAGGGCCATTGGTGGATGATTTGAGCCCCAGATCCAACAGCGGAGGAGTACATTGAGCCGCGTATAAAAGGCATCTGTGAATGGGCAGACGTGCGCTAGGAACCAGACTTTGGAGAGGAGGAACACATTGGCCATCAGAGCTCGACCCTGGGGGTGATGTGCCGCCGGTTCCAGCTGGCAATCCTGGAGTTAACTGCTGCAAGGAGCAAGTCCTCATTGTCTTTTAGCGCAACTCCTTGTTGGTTGGTGAGAACGCCCAGGTGACGGAAGGTACCGCGCTCAGGTTCAATACCAAATGGTGGGGGGAAGGTGGGGGAGCCGACATGTACAACTGTTGTCTTGGAGGTGTTGACCATGGCGTTGGACGCCTTGGTATACCTCTCAATGGTCACAGCAGCGAGGGCAACATCCCCAGGGCAGCCAAATGCAATGGCAGTGTCATCTGCAAATGCCATGGTGCGTGCGAGGGCTTTACCTGGGACCAGAATCCCTGTCAGCTTGTCCTGTAAGGAGGCCAGGAGGGGGTCAAGGGTGATGTTAAAAAGGATAGAGCCCAGGGGGTCCCCTTGCCAGATACCTTGTCCAACTGGTACTGCCACTGTAAAACCCATTGGCGCCAGGACTCTGGTGTGGAGCTGGTCATAGAGCGCTGATATCCAGCGCCTAGCTGCAGGTGGGAGATGGAAGCGGGCCAGGGAAGCATCAATATACTTCCAGGCTACCCGATCACATGCTTTCTCCATATTCAGGAGAGCCACAAAGCCATTCACCTTATGAGAGTTAGCAGTCAAAGTCACGTGAAGGTCATTATAGTTGTCCCATAACGACCTCCCCGGAATAAAACCGTGCTGGGATGGGGAGAGGCGAGGTGACACCCATTTGGTGATGCGGTTGGCCAGAAGTTTCGTGAAGAGCTTGTGGTCTGTGTTGATCAACGCTATGGGGCGCCAGTTCGCCAGGTTCTCACGGTCTGACTTCTTGTGAATGAGGGTCGTGATTGAGCCTCTGGAGTCGGGGAGGACCTCGCCATTCACCAAGAGTGCAGCGAAGAGGTCGCGGAGGGTTCTGGCTATCACTGCAGGTTCCAGAAGGTACACCTCAAAGGGTATTCCGTCTGGGCCTGGGGCTTTAAGTCGTGGGGATTTCAGAAGGGTTTCCATCACCTCCTGGATGGAAATAGGCGCCAGTAGAGCCTCATCAGCCCGTGGGTCAATGGGCGGCTCTGGAGCCCGCCACAGGAAGTCTTGGACTTCCGATGGGTCCACCTGGGTGGCATGGAAGAGGCTGGAGTAGAAGCGGTGAAGTTCCTGCGTGATTTCCTCCTTATCTGAAGTGGTTGTAGTGCCAATCTTCAGTGCAGTAATATCCTGCGCTGTTGACCGGGCTTTCTGTTTCTGAAAGAAGAAGCGGGTGGGGCGTTCCCATTGAGCATAGTAACGAGATGTTGTAAAGTTTGCTGCCCGTTCTTCCTGCAGTTTGAGCTCCAAGAGGAGTGCTTCCTGCGCCGCTTCCCAGTCTTTCAACCATCTGGGAGAGGGCGAAGGCTGGCAGTTTCACTCTAGATGTCTGATTCTGGCTTCCGCCCTTTTGACTCTGGCGCGAGCTGCAGTCATCTGGGCTTTGGCACAGTTGTAAGCAACGCGGGTGATGCCCTCCTTGGTCACCGCCCATCTAGCCTTGTGGTCAAGCAGGTGGGATGGGGGGAGGTGAGAGTCTCCCGGATGGTCATAGAAAGCTTCTCCTTAGTGAAGGGGTTGTTGAGAAGAGCTGGGGCAACCCTAGGCCAGAACCTACGCGACGGTCTAAGTGTTGTAGTGAGGACAACGGTGAGTGACCTGTGATCACTCAGATGGTTGTCACGAGAGATGGGAGAGGAGACGCGGCCAATTAGCAGGGGGCCAATCAGTGCCATATCTATGCGTGACGCTGACTGGAAAGCTCCTCCATCATACTGGATCCTAGTCATGCAACCTAGGCCAGACGCGGAGGGTGGAAGTGCATCTATAAAGCCACTCAGGCGAAGGAAATCCTGGAGGCGACTTGATCCAGGGCGTTCCTTTGCTGCAGGGGGTAAGAGTCACGGACGCGACTTATAGTTGTGTTGAAATCTCCTAAGAGGACTGTATTCCGTGGGAGATTGAGTTGGAGGTGCTCTTCCAAGAGCCGATTTTGCTCATGACCTGCATTAGGCAGGTAGATGCTTGCAGCGAAGAAGGAGAAGTCAGGAATGGTGAGTTTGGCCAGTATGAGGCGGCCACCTAGATATTGTGAAAAAGAATGGGTTTTAACCCGGGAATTCAAAACAATAAGGGCGGCATGGTTTGTCCAGAAGGAGTTGCATCCAAACTGTTCATTCCATGCAGATTGTTCGTGGGGGAGGATATGGGGCTCCTGGACAGCAGCGATGTCAATTTGTGCTGACCTGAAGTTTTGGAGGAGGCGGGCTCTCCGCTTAAAGTCCCGCAACCCATTTGCGTTGATGGATTGCAGGGCCAGGGTGCTGCCATGGGGACTCATAGCTGTTCCCCTCCATGTCCTGGGGGTTGCCAGCGCTTAAACCTGCTGCTGTGAGGCGGCTAGTTTTGAGTCCTTTAGCTTGACTATCAGCTGCAATCCGTGAGGAGCGTCGAGGGTTCTGAGGGGAAGGAGAGGGTGGGGGGCGGAGGACCCAGTAAGCCAGCCTATGATGCTGCCCCCGCTCCGTTGCAGGGGATGGACCTGAGGGTGCTCAATGGTGACCTCCGCGGTGTCCCCATTTGATGAGTCTGAGTCTATATTCACTTCCTCCAACACTGCAAAGGATCTGCGCGAAATGGACTGTGGAGTTGGGGTAGGACTCTTTGAGGTGGCACTTCTACCGCAGGCCGCGGGTTGCTAGTCCATGCTGGTGGGCATAGCTCCATTGGGAGCTGAGGGTTGATGCGATAAATTGCTGGTGGAGGTTGGTGGGGGTGCCGCGGAGCCCTGAGTGGGGGTGGCTGACGAGGGGCACCCTGTGGGAGATGCCTTGCGCTTGGTGAGAGAGGGAGTTGACTCTGGGAGATTAGAGGGGGTGCCCATTGGAAGGGGGGCATGAGCGCGAAGGTTTCCCATACCAATAGTGGGGTTAGCTGTTTCAACTGCTAGGCGTAAGGCCTCAGGGGACAGGTCTTGAACGGGAACCCATTGTGTGGGTTGTGGAATTGCTGCTGCAGCCACGTGGGATCGTTTTTGGCCTGGTTTAGGCCCCTGGGTGGTGGCTAAGAGGGCTTGTTTTCGAGCTGTGCAGTCACTATACAAGTGTCCAAGGGCGTTACACCATGAACACCGGGGCGCGCCTGATCAGGGTTGACAAAAAAGATCTCAGGGCATGCCCCAACTACTGCCACACGAGGAATAACCTCAATGTTGTGGGATACAGTGGGGGAGGGGATGAATGACGCCCTAGCAGTGCGAGCTCTTTGAGTGGGAGCATAGTAAGAGGGGACGTTAAAGTCCACTGAAAGAACAGACCCAAACTCTATTAAACCACGATGGAGTGCCAGTTTAAGAGACTCAGGATCAACAGTCGTTGGTAGGTTGGAAAAAGTAACCCAAGAAATTTTCTCCAGGTGAGAGCGTGTGCGGGAGATGTGAAGAGATCCGCGTGGAATAATGACCTGGAGGGTGGCATCATGGTCAGCAAGGGCAGCTTCAGTGAAGCCCACATCGATGTAGTGGCCCTCCACTGATTCATGGATGGTGGTGTTAATTGGGAATGTCTCCGCAATCGCTGCAAAGTATGAGAAGTAATCCTCTGTATAGAATTCAACAGGGTTATGCCCATAATAAAGGCGAATTGCGTGGGAGAGGGTTGAGCGAGGTAGAGCTTTTTGCGCTCTAGTTTCGGCCCAATTCTTCTTAACATCAGCAATAAACGCCACTTCACGGGGATCAGCTTTGGGTAGCGTTGGTGCCAGAGGTTTTTGCCACACACCAGTGGCTCCTTTGGTACGTTTGTGTTTGCTTTGGGCTGCAATTGCGGGTTGAGTGTGAGCTGGTGGTTTGGACAAGTTTGTGGAGTTCCCTTGTTGCTGGAATGTTACAGCAGTTGCTGGCATCATATTAAATTGAGGGGCAGTTTGTTGGGCCTCGCTAAATTGGGGAGGCCCATCCAGATTGGAATTAACTCCAGCCAATTGGGAGGAGGGAGATGTTTCATCACCATCCCAATCTATTTGGGTAAATTCAGCCCAAGTATTTGCTGTGATTTCGTGGGCAAAACCCACTGGCTGATTGGTGAATTGGTCGTTTTCACCATATGGAGATAAAGTGCTGACTTGAGAAGTGCCGATTATGGGGTTTAAATGGGACAGGTAAGATTGGAACTGGTGTTAAGTTCCAAAATATGAACCATTTAAATCCCCATTGGGAAGAGTAGTTTGTCCAATTTGGTGCTTGGTGAACCAGAATGTGTGGCTAATCCAACCTTACATCCGAGGGTTTGGGGGCCAGGTGATTGTTGGGCCTCGCTAAATTGGGGAGTCCCATCCAGATTGGAATTAACTCCAGCCAATTGGGAGGAGGGAGATGTTTCATCACCATCCCAATCTATTTGGGTAAATTCAGCCCGAGTATTTGCTGTGATTTCGTGGGCAAAACTCATTGGCTGATTGGTGAATTGGTCATTTTCAGCATATTGAGATAAAGTGCCAACTTGAGAAGTGCCAATTATGGGGCTTAAATGGGATAGGTGAGATTGGAACTGGTGTGAAGTTCCAAAATCCGAACCATTTGAATCCTTATTGGGAAGAGTAGATTGTCCCAATTTGGTGCTTAGTGAACCAGAATGTGCGGCTAATCCAACCTTACATCTGAGGATTTGGGGGCCAGGTAGCTGGGTATCGCCCCTCATGGAGGGAGCCAGAAACATGGCGTCAGCAATAATAGATGGGGCTGAATTAGCTGATACAATGGGGGAGGTGAATGCCTGGATGGGCTGAGTTGCATTCAACTGAGCAGATGCCATTAAAACAGTGTGGGTGATGGCCTCCTTGGTTGGAGGGGGCCCAGCGGGTTGGTGGGAGGCAGCGCACACAGAGCTGTTAGGTGTGCAGGTTGCAGAAGTGCAATCAGGTGAACTGGCACTAGTTGGAGTAGCTCCAGGTTGGGGGGTGGTGCCTGCTTTCATGACTGCTGCTTGAGAGTGGGTGATTCTGGTTGACCCTGAGGTGGGTAACTGAGGGTTGCTTCATTTGGGGGTGGTGCTGGCTCGTTTGGCATAGCCTGCGGGTTCTTTTGCGGGGTTTCCCGCCATATTTGCTAATAGTTTTCATAAATCTCTTTAGTGGAGCTAAATTTCAGGCTGAATTGATTTTTGAAAAGTGATGCTTATCAGAAAGAGGCAAACTGCCGCCACAGTATCTCCCTTTTCACCCAACTTCCTGAAGCCCGCAAAGAAGCTGAAGTTCTCCTCGCAGCTTTCGTTGAAACACTTTCCCATCATTATCTTGATGCAGAAGTGGAAAACTCCTACTACACTGACCTCAACCCCCACTATGCAGATACCCCAATGCCCTGGCTCTCTGCTCTGATCTGATACTGTAACCAATATCCCATGATTGAGGTGGGTCTTTTTGAAAACCAACCCCTGACCCCTCCTCACCCTCTGCTATAGTGGGTTAGCAGTTTCTGCTTCCCACCTGGTTAGTAGTTTTGTTTTGTCATTTTGAGTGTTGTATTTGGTACTGTCCATCCCCTGGTCAGCATACCTCAGATAATAGAAGATATAATACTGATTTACAACTATGTTTGTCTGAGGCTATAAATTTCAATGGCTCTCATATCATCTTTTTTAGAATTTGCAATGGTTCTGTAAGTTTGGCCACTGAAATAAGTTTGCAGCAAGATAGTTTATATCTGTCGATCAAACCCTTTACCCAATAATTAGTGATTGCTTACTATATATTTTTTGTCCTGAAACTCTTAGTAAATGGTTATCAAACTGACTTCCATTTATAGATGGGATATAACTCTTAAATTGTATTCATATCCAACCAATTTTTGCTACAACTGCTCAACTAGGGAATTAAACAATTTCTCAGTCAGTGAGGAATACTATCATGCTCAGCCATAAATTAAAAACCATGATTCTTCACATTTCATAAATTGTGATTTCACAAATTTGAATTGTCAATACTGGGTTATACTTACCATAATTGGTTAAGTCCAATTAAGTATTTTATAAAGCTGTGGTTAGCGAGTACATGTTAGTTAAAGTGCTTATCTTCAATTTATAGAACATCAATCTTTTGAAAATAAATATATATATCGAGGATAAATACCAACGGATCTAATTATATCATGTATAAATTTATGTTTACTGGATTGAGGAAAGTTTATATTATCTGTACCATGAATGATATTGATTTTACATTGTGTAATTTATGATTAGATGAAACTGAAAAGTATAGGTTAACTTGATCCATTATAGTAGTACGTTGCTGTTGAACTTTGATGCTTTGGTTGTGAAATCGATACATTTATTCGAGATAGGCCGACCAGGGGATGGACACTACCGAAACCGTAAAGAAATTTTAAAGCAGCAAAACCCATCTGGTGGAACTTCAGTCTGTAGAAGTTTCTAATTGCTTTGGGACAGAATTCAGATTCTCTGACAAGGTAAGTATTCCGGCAATTTAGCTTAACTCTCCATCAACTAGGAGTTCACGACTGACAGATCCGTTTGTGTGAAGAGGACGTATTCGAATCCGCGCTCCAGGTGGCAATCGACCGTGCCACCACCATGCCACTACCTGTGAAAATCGATATGGATTGTTTATCCTATCCAGTGGAATACTACTGAGCCTAGTATGGGGTAGCCCTTGTATATGTTAGACTGAGTATAGTATTTTAAATTATGAGAATAAGTCAGCAATCAATAAGGTCAATTTACTTTAGATATTATAAGCCTAGGTTAACAATGTTTTGATTGCTGAAATATAACGTCTACTTTGCAGATGATTATACCTGGTGTATAAATTATAAAGTTCTGCCTTATTTTTTAGTATAAAGCAAAGCAAATTCTACTTGTATAATCTGGGAGTATATACATAAGAGTAATAAAACATATCTCAATTATGCTTATAACACTTTTCTTGAGTACCATATTATGCAACATAGTTGCGCTAGGCGTAGCATATTTCCTAGGAACGGCCAATAAAGTCGGATGTCCTCGGATGTCAAATTCACTTAATGAGATCAAATTGGGTTCATCAGAATGCATCAGCATGGAAAGACCTCTTAGAATCAATTCAAGTTTGGGTTGGGCTGGCCTCCCAGAAAACTTCAACACTTTTCACCACCAGTACCGCTTGAATCAAAATTTTAATAAGCGAATCAAAACCATCACCAAAAAGCTCAAAGATGGAATTCTCTATCATAGTATGAACCTTCCTCAGCTCTTTTACCATATCAGTGAGGGCATAAGATTAAAGTATTTAGATTGCCCCAGTCATAAGGCATGTTTAGTAGTTGTAGAGTGGCATTCTAAAAATAACTTTACTACATGTGTTTATTACTCTACCCTTGATCCTTATGCTCAAAAAAGACTGCTAAACTCAAATAACATCTCAAGAAAGTTTTTCCATGATAGATATTTTCTGATGATAAGTGGCCCTAAGCAAGGTAACATATATTTCCGGCATATTTCATGGGTGCTCAAACTGGTCTATAAGTCTTGGGAAAAGCCATATTATAATGATATGAAGGTGGCCTATGCTAGTGAAAATGTTTTCCTCTCAACTAAAATCCCTGATGGTATTTTAGTATTATCATAATTATAGCTTGCTAATTAAATATTACCTACTTTATCTGTTGATTTACTTTCTCTCTGCATTACTGATATTTTTAATAAGATATGGTTAATGTATATTAGATTAACTGTAAATTAAAATTTAAAAACAGCATCAGATATCTATAGTAGTGTAGGTTTTTGTATGATGCCAGCAAAAACTGCTGCACATAGAGCTTTATATTTCAACATAAGTAGATGGGAGAGGGTCCATATACACCACAAAGTTGAATTTGTATATTCTATATTAAATAAGAAAAATTTTATAATTAGTAAGTACAATAAAATCTTTTCTCTTGAAGGTAATCAGTATCATTTTGATTGAGCAGCTTAATATTTGGTAGATTTTATAGTTCACTATGGTTTTGCCAAGTTGTTGGTGGTTTTTGGCTGACTTGATAGGTTATATTAATTATAAACTTATTAATGGCTATCTATTGCTATAAAAAACTACTATGATTATTTCATATAATCTGGTGAATTATAAAACCACAAGCAATGATGGGTAAACGTTCTAATGACAAAAATAAAACAGTTTTTTATAAATTGTTGAAAAGTGGTCACTAAACAGGTTCATAAGAGTATGTTTTTAATTAATACAGCTTCATGTATGATGATAAGAAGCACAGATCTAAGCTGATAACAGTTCTAGCAAGACTTGACCTTAGTTTACTGTTGGGCTTCCATTTTTAAACTTGATGGTGTTTTGTCCAAGAATCCTAACAGTTAATAGTTGATAATGACTAAATTGCATGACAAGTATATTCTTTATTTGAAAGAGTGCCAAGTCACTGCTTATGTACTATTGCTAGAGTATCCATCCTATGGTAAGTATAGATAAATAGACTTATTGAATTCTGGTATCAGAACGAGATATAGAAATAATGATATAACTTTATTAAAGTATAATATGATTTTTTTCTTTCCCATTTCAATCAGAAATTGTAACTAATTTGATTCAAGACAGATAAAGTTTGATAATCAGTAAGGGGAGATGAGTACACGCCTAATGCTGAGTAAGGGCTGGGAAAATGTGGTAAAAGCACAGATTTGGTATTTGTAATGCCCAAGGTTCAAAAACGCCCTGGAGACACTATTGGCCTAGAAAAAAAGACAAGAAACCTGTGGTAAATATTTTCTAGAAATCTTAGAATGGAAAACCAAATGTAGCCATTATGTAAAAATATCTCACTCAC
Source organism: Massospora cicadina (assembly GCA_022478985.1). Lineage (NCBI taxonomy): Eukaryota > Fungi > Entomophthoromycota > Entomophthoromycetes > Entomophthorales > Entomophthoraceae > Massospora > Massospora cicadina. Next base: position 84,185 of record JAKSZP010000049.1, on the reverse strand, counting down.
AGCCACTATCATCAGTGGAATTTGGGGTCTGAGTTTACCTGGACATTTAATTCAACAGCTCTTTGGGAGAAGTACTGTGGAGACATACACACCTACTTCCACAAGTAGTGTATGTAGCACCACAATCAATGACCCACAGTTGGTTGGATCTCAGGTTCAAAACAGTGAAAGCAGCAGACACAGCTGCACAGATGTGTGTGGTGGTTGACCTCCTGGAAGGTCAATGGGTGGTTGAAACCAAGTGCACATGATGGACAAAATAAATTCAAATGTTTGCAACTTATGATTTACTCCCCACAACTATTAAGCGTGAAATCCTCAAGAGTCATCTCAAAGTAGATTTTCTAAGCTATAGGATATCAGCTTCTTCAAAATACAAAAATTTTACTGATGCCTGAACTTAGCAAAGGTAAGGAAATCACAGTGATCACTCCATTCTCAGGGGTATCTGAGGACCTAACTCAGATCCCACACTGTGACATTCACCATCAACAAACAACAGACTCAACCATTCTGTGTAACAGTTGACAGTGCACCGCCCATATGCGCTCATTGTCAGGCGTTTGGCCACAAGTTACACACTCATCCCACCAGAGAGGTAATTATCTCAAATGAATCTTTCTTGGAAGCAATGGGTGAGGGACAAAGTGAGCCCACAGTAGGTTCTAGTGTCACAATCCCATGGGGTGAACAGGGGCGCTATAATCATATTAAACATGGTTACCCACTAGAACAAAAAAAAGTAAAACAGCAATGCTGAGCACAGGCTAAGACAGCAGCCACGGCGGCCTCCGCCATAATCCCCTGTCCAGATCCAAGCTACCAGACAGAGTTTTCCGCTTTGGTGGATTCCAAAATCCCATCCAAGCAGATGGGAGACCCAGCCCTCAAACCCACAATATGTGCATGATAAAAACCTGATGAGTTTATGCACAGCAACCGCAAATAGATTTTACAACCTGGATTTAGCAAAGTTTTTGGAGAAGAATCGTTGATCATACTTGATGGTGCACCAAAAAACCTCAGCAACTTAAAAAACTACAAAGAGAGAAAAAAAACAAAAAAGAAAGAAATCCTCAATTAAAGAGACCCTCAAAGATAATAACTATACGCCAAACAACATGTCATCCCTAAACACTTGTAGTAAATCAAAAGGAAAGACTGGCTGAGCTTTCACAGAAGAAAGGAGCAGTAAGGCCTGAGGAGCCCTTCCCTCACTCTTAAGGAGTGATGGGAAATTCTTTACAATAGGGACGCTGAACATCACTGGACTCAAGGCCTCTCTGTCCTAGGCTAAAAAACTGAGCTTCCTAAAAAATAATTTACCTGTGGACATCCTGGCAATTTAGGAAACTCACTGTCCGCAAGATGCTGAGAACACATGGGCATTCATGCTCCTCCCCTACCAATCCTTTTGGTTGCCGCACTGTGGGGTGCTGATATGGGAGAACTGCAAATTTAAATTTTTAGAAAAAAAACATCTTGATGGATGTGTGCTTGTCATGACCTTTTCATGGAGACCAAAATGTACACAATAATTAACATCTACTCCCCAACTTGTGCAATAATTTAACAGAAACTTATCTCAGACGTGGCCTCCCTCCCCCTCCCATCCAAATCCTTTGTGGTCGGTGACCTAAACTGTTGGGACAACCCAACCACTGACTGCTGGCCACCCACATCTAACCACCACAGAGACATATTGAATTTCAGGTGATGAAAGCTACCTTGGGCCTCTTCAATATCATCCTCAAGCAAGCACCATTACTACCCAACATGTTTTCCCCATGTAAACAACGGGCAGTTGATGTCTATGTCCTGTATAGATTTCATTCTGGACCCACTGGATTTTTGCTCCCAGATATCACACTCTTTAATATGACAAAGATAGATTTCACAGACCATAGGATAGTCTCAGTGTCATTTACTTTGTCAAGTCTGGTGCCACAGGAACCTAAATGGAGCAAACTTCGCCCAGACATTATCTTTTTTAGTACTAGATGGTCCCAACCCAAGGGGGGATTCTCGATGTTCGCCCAGCCATTATCAGATACCCACATTCTAAAATTGGATGGACGCTGCCATATTGACACAGGTTTCACAACTCATTTCTGTGTGGATCCCCTATCAACCTTGGAAAAATTCAAAAAAGCTGCAATTTCCCAAGCATGCCACATTTTGTCACGGCGCTTGTGGGCTGCTTCAGCAGTCATCAAACATGCCTTGGTGGAGGTGGACCACTTGGAGAATAATGTCCCAGGACAGGGTACAGCCCTGTTTGGGTTTTAAATGGGCTGAAGTATCAGCGCATTAAAACACACTGATCAGACAACACAAACATTACATTTTTGTAAATTTAAAGCAATGAATATTACCACAGCAAAAAATGCTCTGCATATTTTTTTACCAATTTTCCACCCCATGCCAAAACTTGGCCTGCACACAGATAAGGCTTTTGGACACATCCATCGCAGAAATTCCAGCAGAAGTATTGACTGAAGTTCAAATATATTATTCTGAGTTATACAGGGCTGACCCAGTCAATCAAAATTAAATAGATGAAATTCTCACTGGTGTACACATTTGCACCCTTTCCTGATATCTGGAGCTTATAAATTTAATTTTTCGAGATAACTCTGGTACACCATTCATGATGTACCACACAGTAAGAGCCCAGGTCCAGATGGGATTCCTTCTGAGTTCTTTAAGAAATGTTATAATTATTTATCCCCACTGAATGATAGCCTCAATGGACAAATGTTTCTTAGGGTCACGTCTCCTCTTAGGGGGACAAGAGGCTTATATGGTAGCATTGTCTAAGAAGGAGGATAAGCTAGATTTGGCAAACTGGCACCCTATATCCCTCAATAACACTGATACTAAGATATTACAAAAAATAATGGATAACTGCTTATGGTTCATTGAATATGAGGTCATATCCCCAGAGCAATTTGGATTTATTCCCAAAAGATCAATTTGGGACAATATACATTCTGTGGCTAATGTATGTCAATCCACAGCTACTGGACACTTGTGTTTTTAGACCAACAAAAAGCGTATGACAGGGTCAACTGGGAATACCTCAGGGCATGCATTCACCAGTTTCATCTTCCTTAAAGATTTATCAGTTGGGTAGTGATGTTTACTGAATCAGCTGCAATGACAATACAAGGACCAGGTTTCCTCACTTATGTGGTGCGCCCTCAGAGGGGTCTTCGCCAAGGGGACCCTCTGAGCCCACTTTTATACAATTTTAGCCTTGACCCACTTCTCCAAAGTATAAATGCACGTCTTACTGGTGTAGAAGTGCAAGGCCAAGCACCAGTTAAGATTCTGGCACTTGCGGATGATTTTGTGTGGTTGGGGTGTCCAGCAGCCATGATGCACATACACTGGATTTCACAATCCAGGGATACTCTAAGGCTATCAATGCATCCTTAAATACATCAAAAACCTAAATCATCCTTCTTGGGAGATACCAAACACACTGGTTCCCAGCGCCCCTCAATCAGAGGGACCCAGTAGTTCAGTATATCATCAGATCACTCAGGCGACCACCCCAAAACACCCATCTCATGCTACCATTTGTGACAAGCCCCACTGAGGGCCCAGTGAGAGACCTGAGAGTATAGATAATGGCGGGTGGATATGCCAATTCAATAATGGAACACCACATACTAGCTAATTTAACAAAGCATATCGCTTCATTAAGGGGTCAACAAACCAGCTTAACAGGTAGAGTAGTGCTTGCCAAAACTACTATTCTGTTAAAAGTATGGTTTCAGCCCATGTCATCGCTTTCTTCCCATCTTTTTTGCTTCGTTATATGCCCTCTTATAAGGGTGGCTTTGGCTAGGTCAATTTTCCCTGTGCGATTGGAAGTCCTCTATGGTCCATGCCAAAGCGGGGGAATGAGCCTACTTAACTACATGGACCGAGCATCCAGGATTCTGGGTACATGGATTGCTTCAGTAACCAACCCTTCACTCCCAACCCAACATTGGTCATGCATGGCACGATCTAACTTTTCCTGAGCCCTTGGTCTGAATAACCCCACTAACCCCAACTCTCTTCTTACATATATGCCAACTCACCCATCTGCAGCAGGCCTGCATGGGACCACCACCCATTTTAAAAGGATTCTACCAAATATGAGGAGTGCAGGATGGAAGATCAGTATCAGTGAGTACACCTTGCAGAGAGGTCGTCCTACTTCCCAATTTAAACAGGAAGTACAAGGGCAAGCCGTTCTGAACAATTTGATACCCAGGAGGTCCCCTACCATGGCCAGAGTGGAATATCTGGACATGTTGGACATCCCATACCCCCTAGAAACCCAGAAAAAACACTTGGAAGTACACTCATCACCCTATTTTACAACTACAAGTTCGTTCCCAGTAAGGCGCAGCTTGAAACAGGTATACCATACTGCAGAGAGATTCAACGCACCACACTCATCATGTGCTGTATGTGTCCAATATGGGACTTTGGCCCATCGTCTGGAAGAGTTCCCACCTTCAAAAGAGATCTGGCGTGAGGTTCAGCGTCTCTTTTGCTAAAAGTAAACACATAAATTCAGCTTATCTAAGAACATCTTCGCCTTGTCCTTGAATTCCCCTATACAACCTTCCCTCCAAGCCTTAGCGGTGGCAATTGCTATATGTACTATCCACACAGTTGTCCTGGATGCCATTTCAGGCTATACCCCACCCTTCAGGAAGCTGTAAGACGATTCTAGTCGCACATTATGGACCACTTACAAACATGGTTGTTTGGATATCTACCATCCCATCAACGACAGTTGGTATCATCCTGGTCCCGGTATGCTTCATCACTTCAGACCCTTTCCTTCATATGTGCTCAATAGTGGCACAAGCCTCTACTCACAATACCCCTCTTCCTTTAATTGGCGTTCCCGCTGGCAACAGGAGACAGCATTCGCTTCTCTGGTGTACCTCTAGCTTATAATAGTGCTTGTTAATTTACATATTGAAAGTGTCCATATCATGGTTGTCCTTCCACAAATAAATTTAAATGTAAATTTAAATATATCGGTTTTTATATGTCACATCCAACAATGTAAACACCTAAAAGAAAATTGTTAATAAGAGTAAATATGGTTAGAGACCTGGAAGTGAGGATCTTGGTCAGGAGATAAATTCTGGATGGTATAATGCCTTTGTATCATAATTTTATAAGGCAAAATTATAAGTTGAATACCCAAGTCAGATGAGACTGGGGGTCACTTAGGTTGAACAATTGCAGATTATTGATTCTTGCCCTTTTCCAGGTTCATCTCAATTTACTTCCTCAGGTGCCACCTTGAGTAAACGTCACCTGACATTCTGATGTCCCTTCATTTCAATTATGCAGGAGTTCATCTTGGTGTGTCTTAGGCTCAATTTGGTCCATCAGGATTTTCCTTTAGTCAAGTCAAGCTGTGCTAACTATCAATTCCTCTGGGTAATTAATTATAAAAATTCCTTTAAATTCCTTCTTGGGTCTAGGTGTCAATTCAATTGAGGGAGTTGGATGGTCAATATTCTTACCATCATGTCCAAAAATCAGGTTATCTAACGTTTATTAAATATTTATGCACTTCAATCTACAATATCTAATCCAATTACTAGCAAAAAAATTTAAGGCCAAGAACAAGATAATTTTATTGGTGAAGTAAATCTCATATATATAGGTTGTTCATGGCAATCTAATGCCCACCTATTAGAATCATCAGCATTTCCGCTGGAGAATAGATTTTCATTATATTGAATTGCAGCATTTGACATGCTATTAATTGAAGTTTTTTCCAACTCAATTTTCAAGTGTAGGCTATTGTGCCCTCAAGTATGGTAGCTAAAGTATCAGAGATCATCCCCAATAATTTATGGAAGTCTAATAATTGATTAATAAAAAGCTAGTTTGAAGCTCCCATCTCAGTAGCCTAAACGTCATTGACATAGCTTTAAATGATCAAATTTAGGTTTTAGCTTCCTCTTCAGGAGCCTAAAAAGCCTCTACATGTTGGGATTCAGGCGATTGATAATCTTGCTGGCGCGCTTTGACCCTAAATTACAATAATAAAATTAGAAAGTGAAATATAATTTCAAATACTAGGTTAATTTTCTTGAAGTGATTGTATAAACAAACTTATATAAAAATAATTAAACTGTGATACTAGTGAAAAAGTGGTGTTTTTAAGGTTTTATTAGTTGGGGAGAGGGAGTTAAGAAGCAAACCCTCTTGATATTGAACTGCTTAGTATTTAAAATGACTCAAGGCTTCAAGTGCAATATGCATCGATTCCATTATTAGCTTTAGCTAAAGAGGAATATGGACATTTGACCAATTTGGAGCTCTCAAAACTCAGCTCAATCTTATGGAATGGCTGATGGAGGGTTGAGTATAGGTGTAGGTCCTGGGGAACGTCCCCTGTGTGTTGATTGGGCCCTCTTCCCATTTCTGAGTAAGAAAACAAAGAGGGTGGCTGTACCCCTCATTACACAGGGTGACCTCGCCCACGTGGTAGATGAGTGCTGGGTAACATCTCTTCCGCTTCAGATCCCTCCACAGTGCCCACACTCACCTCGGCAGAACTAGTACATCTAATCAGGGAAATTTGTGCTGATATTGCTTAGATGAAGTCGAACAGTCTGAAAACAAGTGGAAATGTGCTCAATGATCAGAATCCACCTAGTCAAAAATGGATGAGGATTGATTCATCAGCCAGAATCGCCAACAGTTTTGATGCAGCTAACACCACAATCGTCAAAATTAACCCCCTCTTAAAATTGTCAGGGATGATCCCTGACGTGCAGGTAGTAGCATTGGACACCATTGATGAGAGTTTGAAGCTCCCTTCCATCAAATCAGGCGTTGTAGCCAATGCAACGCTTTTGACTGAACGAATGGCCCAGCAACCAGTCACAGGCAGGTTGGGCATCCTGAACCCATTCCCAACCAATTGGGACCGCCCCTACGTGGGGTGGCCCTGGGGGATTCCCACTGCTCATTGGGCCAGATGCCGTTGCGCCAACCGTTGGAAATGCAGTCAAGCCTCAATTTGGGTGTTCAAGGTCAAACTGACAGTGACTCGGCCTGCCACTGAATTCTTTGATGTCAGTTCCCAATGAGCTTATCTGCCCCCATTCCTAAGTAATTTGCTGGTTAGATTGAAATTGAAGGTCTCGATCCTGGCTGTTCCCCCATCAATTGTCCACTATTTAATCAGTTGCATTGCACTGAGAAAATTGTTGGTCAATTTTCTTCACCACCCTTTACAATAAAATTTGCCTCCAAAAACCCTCAATTTTGATTTTTTATATCCTTCTGGCCGCATTCCCAATGGCTTTTCTCTGGTGGCCAATCAGTTCTTATACTGGATGGGCTTTACCAGTAGTGATGGTCACTATGGCCCCTACCATCGTTAACTGGATTCAGCGAGCTAGATACTTCTTGCAACTCAACCCTGTTACTTCAAACATTCACCAACAAATTACTAGGATCTTGTGGCCTTACATCCATCTCCAATAAAGGATCCGCCCCCTTGTCTCCCCAGTTGGATTAAGCCTGTCCGTCAGTGACCTTGTAGAAACTATACCTGTGGTACCACCCCCTGCAGCAAGACCTCCAGTGTCTGGGGCTGTCTCTATTTGGTTCATTCTCAGCTTGCTGTTCACTATTGCCCTACACCAAAGGTTTATCATTTCTTAATGCCCAGCTCCATACAACGTCATATGTGCGACAATGCCTCTGGCATTCTGGCTTGCATTTTTGGGTGCTTACGCATCCCAACTGGCAGGCCAGTCTAAACTTCTTCTGCTGTTTTTATGACAGTAGGTAGGACATGTCCATGAGACAATGATTTGATATATTTGAGCAAATTACCTTGAGAAATATGGTTGCACCTTGAGGGACCCCCTCCAAGGCTATAAAAGGGGGTGTTTGTGGAGTATGTGCTTGATATAACGTAGAAGTGGTCTGGGGAGGAACCTCTGATGGACTCCCCTGATTTTGCCACATAGGCGGGGCAATTTGCTTATCTAAACTTGTGCAGTTGTCTGAGTATTAGTAGAAGTGTTACCCCAATTTGAAAGTTTCAATGGGAATCAACTATGGTCTTTAGGACAATATTTTATTATTTATCTTTGAAACATTCCTCTCACAATATTAAACTTGTAATTATTCAACACTACACTGATGATTATTGGGATCATCCCCTAATAAATCACTAGTATAAAAACATGTTGGGTAAAGCATAAACTGTTTAAAATCCCAACAAAAATAATGAAATTTTTTTTAATTTACATTATACTATCATCCTTCAAAATCCAGTTTTATGTAGATAGTGATATAGTAGTGCAGACTATTTACTTTGTAACTATGAAGTTAGTATCCCCAAACTTTTTGATTACTAAATTTTAATTATATGATCATATAAATCTAAGGTATAACAATAATTTCCAATCTGCAACGGTAATGAATGATTAAAAATTCTTATAGGCTGAATGTAGGTAAGTTTAAAGTTATAATGATATTAGAAAAGGCTCTGTGCTATTATGTTTATTTGATGTAGTATGACCATGGGACCAACACTAACAATAAGAAAATAAAATAAAATAAAATAGTAAAGAGAGAGAAAACCTGCAATGGAGCCCTGAGTCCCCAGGACAGTAGTCTAACTGACTCTGTCCTTGTCATCGGGGGTAAGGGGTATAGGACAAGGGGGAAAGATTGAATGGTATTGGGAAGTTTCCTAACTTTTGCAAATATGAGAATAAGGTTTCCTTCCAAGAACCATGTATTTTTCCATGACTGCATCTGGAAGTGCCATTTACAAGGTATGATTCTAAAGAACCAATAATAAAAACTGGGACTTAAATAACTATGGAGGCGTTCCAGTGCTTCAGCTTTGGTGGGGTAAGCATTTTTGATAGCTTCCAAAATGATGGCATGTATAGACCACATTGCTGTGGCTGCTATCAAGGCTCGTAGCAGTGGGAGAATTTGGGATAGCATCCTTAAGGTGAAAGGATTGCAGGTAGGGTAGAATGTGCTAGGTTTAGAAAGCTGGAACAGACGGGATTTTCCCCTCCAGATTACCCTAGTTATGGGACACTATTCTATCCTATGGATAAGAGAAATATGGCCACCACAGGCGCAAAGGTTGGAATTAGTGGTAGATTTATCTGCAATCTGAAATGACGTTGTAAGTCATTTCCATAGATGAGCTCTAGTGAAGGTGTAGTAAGTGGTGATGAGTATGTACCCACATCTTTTTCTGCTCTTTTGGGGAGTGAGTAATCTCTAATTAATCTAACAAATTAATTCTTGATAGAATGCCATAATCCTTGGGCAGAAGAAATCTAAACTCACAGGTACATTATATAAAAGTTAAAGGTATGATGGGTTTTGCAGTTGTGTTGGCCAATCATCATTTAACGCAGTATTTATTTGATAAAGTAATTCCACTAATAAGTAGATATTGGATTCAATAGCGTATGGAGTTACAAGCACATAGCCCTCAACTTCATAAGGAGTTTCAAAAGTTGTATAAAATTAAGTTTGGTGCTTTCACCTCTGCGCTGTAGATTTATAGATATGGCGGAAGAAATCTCATAACACCACCAGTGCAAACTTAACTCCTCAATCTAATAATTTCTTGGGCTTCTTTCTTCATCTATATCCACTCTGATTTACCTACATCCTTAACTTTTATTTTGTCCCCTGAGTTGACATAAAATATTCAGTATGAGGAATCCTATTTTTATTATAGTCATCCGACGCAACCCCAGATCAATTGGCTGATTATAACTACAATGAATTCCACTAAGCATCAGTTTTTCACTCAATCATCCTAATTTAGATTACTAGTTCACTAGGCTACCATTTTTGAGTGCTGCTTAGTATACATAAATTACACTAAAAGGAACGCTAGTGGAGGAGACATATTTGGGCTGAGTTCTAAGGTGATGTGATATTTTTTTCAATTTATTCGAGGTACGCCGACCAGGGGACAGACAGTACCAATCACAACACTCAAAACGGCAAAACAAACTACTAACCAGGTGGGAAGCAGAAACTGCTTAACCCACCATGGCAGAGGGTGAGGAGGGGTCGGGGGTTGGTTTTCTGAAAGACCCACCTCAATCAAGGGGTGTTGGTTACAGTACTGGATCAGAGCAGAGAGCCAGAGCATTGGGGCATCTGCATAGTGGGGCTGAGGTCAGAGTAGTAGGAGTTTTCCACTTCTGCATCAAAATAATGATGGGAAAGTGTTTCAACAAAAGCTGCGAGGAGAACTTCAGCTTCTTTGCGGGCTTCAGGAAGTTGGGTGAAAAGGGAGATACTGTGGCAGGTGATTTTGGCTGAGGGGTTGAATGAAGCAAGCGTTGCGACATTCATAACAGCGATTTCAGCATCATCAAATATTTTTGAGATGTCACTGCAGGGAGATTCAGGGAAGTCGGGGGGGAAGAAGATGGTGGGCAGGCCATGCTGGAGCTGAGCCACTGACTGGGCCACCGCAGTGTGTAGTTTCAGGCAGTGAGGAGAGGCCACCGCAGCTAAGGTGAGCTGGTGGTCACTTTGGAAGGGGGCTGTATTGGGTAGAGGAGCAAAATGGCGAGGGGTAGGGGTTTCATCGAAGTTGGGAAGGAAAAATTCTGCTCGACCATAATCACCATGGCAGAGAGGTTGACCTGTATGCTTATTAATGAGTACATTACCTGATTCGTCAGTTTCAGCCAATAGATCCCATGGATTTTGGTTCATTGGGATAGTGGCGTTTAAATTTGAGTGGGTAGGATTGGGCGAATGGGCAGCTGCTTGGGTGCGAATGTTGGTCCAAGCATTGCTCTGATTGGCTGGCGTAGATTTAGGTGGGAGAGTGAGGATGGAGGTTTTGGGTGGGGCTGATTTTCCATGTGGGCTCACTGAACGAGATTGGAGGGTGGGAGGGGGCAGCAAAGCGCCCCATACTGAACCTCCAGAGGGGGCTCAGAAGCTGCAGCAGCGGATTTGGCCTTAGGGCATGCTCTTTTTGCATGGTCGAGGCCAAAGCAGAGGGAACAGATCTGCCTACCATTATTGACCCGAGCCCAAAAGAAATGATCAGGCGCTGCAGCCACACTAGCGCGGGGTGGGGATTGTTGGGCTATGGTAGGGTGGTGTGGTATGATGATGGCTGTTGCACGAGGAGCAGCAAGGCGTTCTGCACCAGATGGAATGGGCAAAGATGAGGTTGGGCTGAGTGCCATAAGCCATGAGCCCCGCGACCAACTGGTCAAACAAAACCTGGGGTGGAAGGTGGGATGGGAGATTTGCAAAGGATACCACTAGCGTGGTGTCAAAGGGAGGCGAGTACCGGGTTGTGGGAATGGGGTTTTTTTTATAAATTAGAGGAGTTTGTGCTGCCGCTTCAGCATCCTCCTCAGATTGGAGCCCAACGTCAAAGTAGCCCTTAAAAGGGCGGAAGTCTATAAAGCCAGCTGGCGCAAAGGCCTCAGTGGCTAGGGCAATAATTGCCTTACTGGCATATGGGAACAAACGCCCATAGTCCACTCTAAGGTAATAGCAAATGGCAGAGCGAGAGAGGGCGAGAGGATGGGGGCGAGAAGGGTGGACGCGCGCCAGGTGGAGCGCTAAGTCCTGTGGGGGGACAAAACGGTTGGAAGCAGCGGGTGGGCTGTTTGAGCCTGTCCAAACGCGCTTGCCCGCGGGGCAGAAAATGCTAGGTGGGGGTGCACTGCTGCCCCACACTGGGGTGGCAGGCGGCAGAGCCCAGGACATCAAAGAATAGGTTTGGGCAGATGGCTGTGGATAAATAAACTTAAATTTGAAATCGCTCAAAATTGACTTTGAGCGGTTAAAGAAGAGTTTTTGATGTGATATTTTTTTCTATGTTTTTAGAAGGAACCTAGCTGAAGAAGAATGTAATAGCGAGCAGTTGAGTCTTTGGCAGTAAATGATACTACATTGTTTTTCTGAGAATTATAATAAATTTAACTTTTGCTAAACAACTTTTCATGTTATAAATATTTGTTAAGGTTACTGTCCTCAAATAGTGTTTAATATGAGCATAATAAACTGTATCTTAGAAATCTGACGCTTAAGCGCCTTTTTTCACATAGTGGTGCTCACTACAGGGGGCTCACATTAGTTCCCTGTAGTTTGATTATTCTTGTCTGGATATCATTGACTCCATAAAAGCTTTTCTTCCAGAAGAAGTAGTACAACTGGTTGAAGTTGAAAAGTTCACCTCAGCAGCCCTGTGAACCTAGTCCAATGATGTTCACCAAGTATGAGTGGCTTTAAACGCTCACGTTGACCAACTTTCAGAGATTATACTTGGGCATGACTATCAAGTTTTAGAAAAAACTAAAACTACCAAAGCGCACCAATGCCACCTTAAAGATCTTGATTCAGATATGGCTGTAGATTTCACTATGATACAGATTTGTACCAACTACTGGAGGCTTTAAAACTTTAAGTAAAAACCCAGTGCCAGAAGGTCAAGTACCTTGTGATTGATAATATCATCATGAAAGCAGAATTTCTGACTGCTACCCATAAAGTTGATAATTTTTAATCTTGTTTCAAGCAGAATGCTGCCATGTTACTACCATGTGTGGCTATTTTAATAGTCAATCAGCCACCCAGGCCGCTAATATTATCAGCAGCAAACTGAACCTTTTCATTGGAAGCGAATAATAAAGGCAAGGAGGCGTGGGGACTTCAGGAAGTTCCTATGGTCTTAACCTCAGCCTTAGGCGTTGGGGTGTCAGCTCATCCGGATATTTCAGTGACTCCTCCCCTTGAGCAATCTGACCCAATTAATTGTGAATCTCCTGTCCAACCAGCGTGCAACCCCACTGGTATTCACACGTCAAACCCTGAAGGCTCTTCTACTCAGGCTGCTCCAGCGGTTCAAGGCTGTTTATGCTTAAATCGTGTCTCCACCGCTCAGGAAGTCAATTGGGAGCAACCCAGGGCCTTTGGCCCTATCAGCATGAACCTTCAGTTCATATAAACCCTATCAACTTAACAAAGTTTGATAAAAAGGCCAATGTACACAATTTCGTTAGTTTCTTTGATATTATCATGGCTGGAACATCAGAGAACGCTATGTTGGTGACTATAATGAAATTGCTGGACATGGAAAGCCAGTTGGTGATGCTGAAAATACAAAAGATTAACGTTACCTACTACAACGCCAAGGACCTTCTCATTAAGGAGTTCAGTGCGGTGGAATGGATGGCCACTTATGAGATGGAATTCCCTACCATCTTTTTTGATAATTTGAAACTGTGAAAACTTTCATATTGCATTTTTTTTGGAAGCTCAGACATTAAAAGGAGCTAACATGATCAAAAATTTTGACATGCAAATCGCTTTACATCATGCTTGTGAGCATTACCAAGACTTGTATCAGGTAGTGATTTCCATTTTGAATGAAGAGAATGATATCACCCATATGGTGAACTACCTCTGTCAGTGTGCCATCACTTTAGGGCACCCAGAAAGAGTTATCATGAGCCTCGCAAACTGCAGCCTTGGCCATTTCTCAGAAAAAAGAATTATCTTTGCTGTATGGCCTTATAAAAAAATCAATATTAGTCAGAATATTTGTAACTATCACGAAAAATTAGGCCATTATGCCAACCATTACCCTAAGTTAAGTGCTAAGCCCCAGGTCATGAAGTGCATCCTTTGAATGACAAAGGATTGGTAAAAGACAAAGTGGAATATAATTAGTGATCTTCTACTTCCACCTCCACTAACAAAATCTCAGGGAAGAAAAAATCGCTCAAACACTTTCCAGTGCAACGCATGAGTAATTACGCTGAGCAACCTTTGCTAGTTCTTGTTTAAACAACTAAATCCATAGCAGTGACCATCTGCTTTAAGAAAAATGTGCTGCTGAGTCAGCAGATTTTGTAGTGTTGAAGCCATATCTTCAACAGTTGGAACCATTTGAATTCTTACTCCTTCTGATGAGACTCCCAAGTTGACCAGTGTCCAAGAAGATGTTCCTATCGATGCTATGAAAGAATCCAGTTCTCATTTATGTGAAGAATTGCAGAATTTTTTAGGCCAAGCGGACAAAGTGGATGTTCTTGCTTTAGCCCTACTGATATTTACTTTTCTTAGTGTACCAATATTGAATTAACTGTCAATAAGCTCAAAGTCCGAGCTAATTTAGATATTGGGGCACCAACTAACACTGGGTTTGTTTGACTGGTGAAGAAATTGGGGCTTGCTCCAGACATAGATCATTGCAAAATCTATGGGACCGCTGGCCCCCAGACAACAACTTCAGAAGGATCGTATAGCACATTACTGCTGCATTTTGGTTCTTTAGTACCTTCCAATCCAGATATCTTATTCCCTTGATAGAATCATGAATTTTTAATTGATACCTCTTTCTTGAGGAAATATGTAGTTAAAGCCGACTTTAAGGAAAATTACCTTGGACCTATTGGGACAAACTCTGCTGCTCTTTTATAACCAGAAGGAAGTGGCCTCAACGGTCCCAAAGCAGTGGTTTGTTAACATTGTGTACAATACGGTATAGTACTGATTGATTATCAGCGGCTATGTGGCTATTCCCTAAATTTACCAAAGCAATATATAGAATCCAAGTGTATTTCCATCCACGCTAATCATAAGCCAACTATTATGGCTGTCATCAAGTTATAATGGGAACTTAAATTGTCTTAACTTTCCTCAGGTTAAATGGCGAGATAGTTGCCACATTTAATCAATCAAAGTAGAACTGGTAGTTGTGCCCAGATTCATTCTGCCTGATCATTGTCACATTCAGGTGCTTTTAGCTAACCTGTACCCTTATTCTGTGGAAGTTAAGTGACACCAGTAGTCGTATTTGTTCATATTCTACCTGTTAGAAGTCTTAGAATCAATGAGTTCTGAAATATAGAGACAGTTGGGCTTGAGGGCGATGAGCGGTAAGTAGTATGCTAGATGATTCCTTTAGAACTCCTTTTGGATTGATGGAGGATAAAAGGGATCAAGCGCTGGCCTTGTATACACAATTACATTCTTGATTTTGCAAATGATGATTTTGATTTGGGGTGCGCACATGATGTATTGCACCAGATCAACATGGATAATCATCTGCCTATTTGCCTTCATCTTATTTGGTGTTCTAAAGTGGAGGATGAAGTTGATACCCAAGGAATAAATCAGATGGTGCAACGGGGGATGTTATTACCCTTTAAGAGTCCCTAGATCGCCCCAGTTTTAATTATTAAGAAGAAAAATGGATTGATTTAAGTAATATAATTTCCAAAAACGAAACAATATTGCCTATAAAGATTTTACCCTTTACCCCATAATAACGATGCACTAGATCACATGGCACACACGATACTTTTCCGGCATGGATTTAATCTCTAGATATATACAGATTGATCTGCCAAAGGAGTAACAGGAGAAGTGCGCTATGACCACCGCTCAAGGCCTTTATTAACCTACTAGGATGACGCAAGGGCTGTTTAACGCCCCTTCAACGTTCCAACTCACTATGGATAGCATATTAAAGGATCTAAAAGAACTGAATCATAGTGTATTTGGACAATATAAATGTTTTTTACAGAACGATTATAGACCATTTGCAGAATCTGGAGGAAATTTTCTGCCAGTTGGAATAAGCCAAATTTGAAAATTAAACCTCATAAGAGCAATCTCTTCTGTTAACAACTTGAGTATTTGGGGTTTGTCATTGACAAACCAGGCATATGGCCTCAGCCTTAGCATGCTGAGGCTATCAAAAAATGTCATTCTCATGTAGCAAGCGTGATATTAAATATTTATGGGGATGATTGGCTTTTATTGCCAGTTTTTAAGAAACTTTACTAAAATAGGTAACCCTTTATTACTTCTTCTTAAGACTGAGGTTTAGTTTGACTGGACGGAAGGCTGCCAACTCACTTTTGATCAATTACAACTTTGCCTAACCCAAGCTTCAATACTAATGTACTGAACTTTAGTAAACTATTTCTTATTCAGATCGATGCATACCTTACTGCCATAGGGGCAGTGTCATCTCATATTGGTGATGAGATAAAAGAACACCGCGTTACTTAAAGTGGTGAAACACTGTATATAAATGAATGGATTTATACCACTACTGATAAAGAGTGCTTAGCTGTTATTCAAGCTTGTAAGCAATTTTGGGTTTATGTTAATGGCGTGATTTTTTTGTGATAACTGATCTTGCTTCTTTACACTGGTTGCAGAACCTAAAAGAGCCTGAAGGACGGTTGGCCCATTGGGCCTTAATTACAGAATATAATTTTAGGATTTAACTGACCCAGCATAAAGCATTAAAACGTGGATGTACTCTCTAGGTTGCCTTTCATAGACTTACTGCTATTAAAGACAATGAATATTTACTAAAATGGTTAATAAGACATATGGCAATGAGCCTGTCAAGATTCAACGAATGTTGGACAAAAATTTGAAAAAAAATCCTTTTTATAAGATTAAAAATTATATAAAGTTGTTGATGAACAACCCTTTTTGTTCCCTAGGCCTTCTGAATAGACAGATCTGATCATTGTTGCTCATAAGCCAACTAGCCAGGGTAAATTTAAGAAAATGGTTGAACAACTACAATTCCATTAATATTGGGATTCCATGTCATATGATATTCTGAAGCGCTTAGCTGTTGTCACAAATGCCAAGCTGAAGCCTCCTATACTCAACCACATCTTATCAAATTGTTTAAAACCTAATAATGTCTGGAACACGGTATCCATGGACGTTGTGGGGCCCTTGACTAAAACTCCTGGTCAGTTTAAATATGTTATCATGGCCATTGATCATCTAACCAATTGGGTGGAGTCCAAGTCATTTGGGGACTCGGCCATGACTACAGCTAAGTTTATTCTTGAGGATATTATTTTCAGCACAGTTGTCCCCAATCTTTGATGATGGATTGTTGGAAATTCATTTGACCACATTATTCATCTTTCTTGACAATTAATATTTTAAAATTTTTTAAAAACAATCTATTGTTTGGCAATGGTTGCTGACTGAATTATTAGTCATAATTAACCAAAGGATATAATCTGAAGATTGGTTTTGATTAACACTTCATCAGGGATCATCTCCAACTAAATTAATAGTTATAATTAACCAAAGGATATAATTTGACGATTAGTTTCAATTAATGTTTCATTGGGGTTATCCCCAACAATATTAATTAGGAAATTTGATGAGGTACTGATTGCCGATAGTCAAATTGCCATAGTGAATCGTTCAAGCAGAGGCACTGAATGATTAGAGTAGTTTTTATGAAGCTACTGAAGCGTGTTAACGCTTTTTTTGGTGGTAGCTAGTAGTCTTAATCAGGTAACATGGCCCTCAGCCCATCTGTGTACGTTTCCTAAAACAAGGGTCTAATTGCCAATATTTATAAGGTTACACTGCTGAGGATTAATTAAAACAAAGGCATTTGCCATCATTGGAATTAATCCTAAAGATTAGAAGTTTCAGGAGACCAATCAGTTGATTAACAGAGATTGTCTAAAAAAATGTCCACCTTTTGCCTATAAAAACTAATAATATTTCTAATAAAAAACAGAATTCAACTGATAAATAATTATTATATTCACTTCTAAATTGAAGATTGAAGGGAAAAAAGTCCCTAGTTGTTTTTCTCAAGTTACAGTTACCAGAGTGGATTAGAAGCCACTTCTTTTGAAGAATCAACCTATTAGTTTTCGCCATACAACTAGTGCTTATATTAGTCTATAACCAACCTGTGCCGTAAACTAACCCAAATATTTACATGAATAAAGGGACCACTTTTACGTCCCAAATGTTTATAAGCTTAACAATCTAATGGGCATACATGGAGTAAATTCTACTCCATCACCTGGTGACCAATTGGCACTATCAAACGAATGAACAGTATGCTGGTTGGTATTTTAAGTTAGTTGGTTGCAGGCAAAGCGTCCAGTTGGAATCTTTTCCTGCCTTAAGCCATTTTCGCATATAACATTATATACCACTCAGTCATGAGGCACTCCCCAATAGCTTTACTACATTGGACACAGCTTGCGTTGCCCTAACTTTTATATTCATATGTTTAAGAAGAGATTATGAGTCACAATAGATACTTTGAGAAGCTTGCGTAATTTGTATATTCAGTTACAAATTTTGCATACTCAGATGATTTGGCTTGTAAGGTCAAGGATAGAGCACATGATAATGAGGACCGCCGGATCTTACTACTTTTGATGTAAAGGAATTGGTATGGTACTACATCATTCACGGTTCAGATGGGCCAGTAAATTAACATATTTGGAAAGGACCTTTTTAGATCATAGTATAGACATCTTTAGATGCCTACACTCTGAAGGATCCTACTAAGGGTCATCTAATCAACCAAGTGCATGCCAAGTTTCTGAAGAAGCACTACCTGCACTCTGGACCTCTGGCCTCTAGCTCCCAATAACTTATCAGAACTCCACTCATATTGGTTATGTTTGGTCAAGTGGGGATAATGTTGCAAGTTCGTTGACCAAAGATCTTTCAATGAAATATTTATTTAATAGTTATATTCCACTAATAATTAGAGATAGGATTTGATTGCATTGGGAGTCTTGAGAGCGCAGCCTTTTGAATTCATAAGAAGTCACCAAAGTTAAATTAAATTACATTTGGTGCTTTTGCCTTGGCGCTGTAGATTTATAGTTGCCGCAGATCATATCCTATATCCCCACTAATGCAAACTTTACTCTCTTTTTTAGCACTAGTGGTGCCCACCCAAAAGGGGGAGCTGCCACGCATCTTTATTTGCAAATGGGCCAAAAAAAAGGATTATTGGAAATAAAAAAATTCTAAATATGGTACCTTATCTAACAGCATAGGAAACCATATCTGAAGGTGAGAAAGCTTTAGGAAACTTTTGTCTTTCACCCGCTTTAGCTGGCGGATCATGACGGAAACATCGTGGTAGGAGCATCAACAATGTGAGGCATAAGGAGGTATAATTGTGGGTTTTCTTTGTTGATGAGGCCGGCAGTGTCCATTGCCTCAACGTATTGAGCAAGTTGATGCTCAGCGAAAGTGATGAGAGCAGGCACACAAGTGAGAAACTTGATGCACTGGCAGGTTTTGGTATAATTGGGGTCAAAAAGATAGGTTTTTGCTGCATCAATGCAAGTACGGCTTGCACCAAAAAGCAAGCTCCTCAAATTTTTACTTCTTTCTTCCTCAAAATAGTGGGGAAAATTGGGGATAAGAATACCCTCAACAAGGGGCTCCATCGCCTCATAAAGTTGAAGCAAAGTAGGGTGTTGGCAGGGGCAGCTGCAGCCTCAACTGCCATTTTATTGATTTTTTTATAAATTGGAAAACAATTTTGAGGGTGAAAACGGTGGGGATGAAAATTGGGAGGGTCAACAAAGAATTCCTAAAAGCAAAATCTGGTTTTACATGGTATGGCCGATTGTTCTCATCAATCCATTCAAGAGCCTCGAATGGACTGGATTCAGCCAGCACTGGGACAGCCACCAGATTTGGGTCAGTTGTAGGAGCTGATTGGGCACATGCTGTTGACCATGGCATCTCGCAAACTTTACTCTCTTGATCTATCATTGAATGGGTTTCTAACCTTGCATTTATATCTGCTCTAATTTACCTACATCATTAACCTCTATTTTGTCCCCAATGACAGCGTATAATATTTGGTACAATGAATCCTATTTTTACTATGGCCATCCAATACAACCTTGAATGCAATCAGTTGATTGTGATTACAATGGAAATTCCGTAAAGACTTAGGGATTCGTTCAATCAGCCTAAAACTATTTATAAGTTCTTTAGGATACCACTTTTGAGTGCTTCTTAGTATACATAAGATACACAAATAGGAACGCCAGTGGAGTGGCATATCTGGGCTGAATTCTAAGGATGAAGGGATCTGTTTACCTATGTTGCTTTAAGGAACATAGCTGAAGAAGGATATCATAGCAAGCAGTCAAGTCTATGGCAGTACCCAATACTACATTGTGCTTTTCTATAAATATTATAATAAAGATACCTTTTCTCAATCTAGTATTCTTGTTACAAGTGTTATTAAGGTTGCAGTCCTCAAACATTGTCTTATTATCATTTGAGCTAATAACCTGTGCCATATTAAATTGACACCTATGCGCCAAGTTTCACAATGATTTTGTCCCTATGAATAGTGAGTAGTGGGTCAATGCGCTGGAAGCTCCAACTGAAGTGCTTAAAAACCCGGAAAATACCTTTGCAATGTAGTTTGGTGCGATGGGGGCCAACTTCATTAGGATGGGAAAAAGATAATGTATCAAAGTATTAGGCGCAGTAGTTTTTGCAAGCCTTAAGGATCGTGCAAAGTTTCCTCCTACTGCTGCTGCCCAATGGGGATCATTTGGGGTAAGGCACGTTTCTTGAACAATATATTCATTTAAAATTTTTGTGGTTTGTTGATGGGAGTCGATGAGGTCCGTGCCACTTGAGGAACATGGGCCAGATAGCTTTTCAATCCTGATAGGTTCCTGTTGGCCATCCCAAAACCTTGATTGCGATGTAGCCCTTAGTGAGCTATAAAGACAGTAGAAAATGGTATGGCATGAGAAGTATAACATACCTTTGAGAGAATCAGAGTATTTGCTAATAATACTTTCCCCACAAGCTCTGTTGTACAGCCATGGATACTAGCTTCAAGGATTAAGATACATAAAAGGAGTTTACTCCCCATAACTGTAGATGCATATCCTCCGGATCTCAGCCATACTCCTAAGTGGAGAACTGGGTTATTGAAGAGGTCTTGTCAGGAATGGGACAATTGATCTTCTAGATGAAGGGTGGCGAAAATTTTCAATAAGCCACTGAAGATGGTGCTTGCCAAGGATCATGACCTCAGTCTTGTAGAGATTGATTTTGGCGTTGCTTACTTGTTCATAATGGCTGATGATCTGCTTTAGGGGCGAGCGTCTGATGGATTAGAAACTTCCGCCACACAATCATATGCAAATGATGCTTTAAGAGGGTTCTGGCCTGGAGAGGTAATGCTTTTAAGGGTATGATCTATGATTAAGGATGGAGTCCAATCCAAAGTTAAATAACAAAGGGCTAAGAGGGTCACCCTGTTTTAATCCACATTGTGGGATGATGAGGTCAGTAACAAACTCCAGTCCCGGATAGACATGGTAGCTAATACAGTTAGAAGCATCACCCAGTTAATGAAATGAGGAGGAAGGCGGAAAGTTTCATGGGAAGCCCTAAGATATCGCCAATGCACACGATCATATGCCTTTTGTTGATCCAAGAAGATTAGGGCACCATCTGACTTGGACTGACATATATTGGCAACATTACGGATTTCAACCCATATACTGAGAGTGGGTACAAACCCATACTGATTTCGTGATACAACAGTATGGGAAATCTTACTTAGATGCTTATACAAAATCTTAGTCATTATTTTCAAACACATTGTGAGTGAGATTGTGCAGCAGTTACCAAGATCATTAGGATCCATTTTTTAAATAATGTGAACACAAAGGCTTCTGACCCACCAGGCAGTAGGTGAGTTTCTAATAGGCATATATTTATAGAGGCTTTCAGTAAATGTGATATTAATTTTAAGTTTGTCCGGTAGAACTCATAAGTAATACCATCTGAGCCTGGGACTTTGCAGTTTGGTGCCCTGCCTACAGCATCCCATAGTTCTTCATTAAGAAACAACATTAATAATACTAGATAAATTAAGAGGAGAGTGGGTTTTAATTTTTGATAAAACTCTTGCATGTCCTCTGGGTTACAGTCATC
Organism: Massospora cicadina; assembly: GCA_022478985.1. NCBI lineage: Eukaryota > Fungi > Entomophthoromycota > Entomophthoromycetes > Entomophthorales > Entomophthoraceae > Massospora > Massospora cicadina. The sequence goes on along the minus strand of JAKSZP010000049.1, from coordinate 62,357 downwards.
AGCTTGATACAGGTTGGTATAAAATTGGTGAATTGTTTAATATACATATTATGAGAGGAAACAATTGCGCTTGTGCTGGTTTAAACTGGATACAAGAAGTACCTTGTTTCCATGCAGTAAAGCGGCGCATAAAGTACCTTGTTAATTTCTCCCCTTTGTTGATCTGAGAGGCACAGCCAAGATTCTTAAAAGGTGTTGGTTTGCAATATCTTACTATTGCAGATATATAGTTGTAGCAACCCATTCACGAGTCCAAGCTGGGCTATGATCTCCTGCATGGGGCGTTTCTTTTAAGATGGGCAAGAGAGAGCTGGAGGCGGGTAGCTGCTGTTGTAAATGCGTGATGCCACTGCGTTAATATCCACTTTGCAGCACCAGTGATGTGTTGTTTCATTAAACCCCATGTTACCAAAGAATCTTTGCGAATTGGCACACCATATGAGGTAAAGATGCTTGTTGATTCATCCTTTGTAAGAACTCCTTGCTGGATATTGTATCACTATTTACCTTAATCCAGTATGGTTTATCAGATTGGTTTATCAGGTGCAGTCAGGGTGATTGTAACTAGAGTATCTGAAAATCGCACCACAGAATTATAAAACCTGGATATCTTGACTTAAAGTGTATTGGGGTAAGAATGTAGTTGAGCCAGGTCATAAACAACAATATTTTAATGAGCGGGTTTGCACCAATACATAACAAAGTAGTTGGGAAGCACAAGCCATGTCACCAACTACGTGACCAACAACCCAGTAGAAAACAACCTCCAAACCAGCATGCCATTACCAGAATTTGCAATGTATTTTCAGATCATAGTTCTGATGATGCTGCATGCAAGCAGCAACGTCTGGTTCCATGACAGTTCTGTGAACAAAGCCATCGCCTGACCCAGCTCACCGGTTGAGCTCATAGTTTCTGGTTGATTTTGAATAATATTTATTCAAAATAAACTTTTGATCAATTTTTGGCAAGCGATAATATTGATATTTTATTGTGAGTTTTCTTAGAAAATAAAACTGAAATCTCAGTTACTGTTTGCTCATTTTATTGCATTTTTAAAAGCGTAAATAATTAGACTGCATTACCTTAGGATTTCAAGCGACATTCAAATCATTTCTTGCAAAAGCCTCGCATCCCAATAAAGCATAATTGAGAGGATTCAAGACACCAGTTGTTGGATAAACCAGATCAGCCCTTGTTCTCAAATATCTAAATCCTTAACCCTGATTTCCATCTCACTTCATACTTCCATTTACACTGATTTCTCAAACATGACTTCCAGGTTTGTAGTCAAACCCAAAATTACATTAATGAGGTTGAAGTGCGAATCCAGCTGAGCCCAATCTGTCAAATCACCACCATGCAAATCCAAGAACTCCCAAATCTTCTCCAGACATCATGTACACTCCTCTGTCATCTGCCAGGTCACTTCATCCACTGGATACCCCTTCCACCACACTAAGAATTACCACCAAACTCTCACTCATCACTCATTCAATAATGTTTGACCTCATTCCTGGTTGTCCTCCTCTTGAGGGCTCAACGGCCCAGGCCGCTCTGTTCCTTGCCCAAAATCCCTGAATCTGTCAGCCATGGCTGACCAGATGGGCCCTTGACCCTTCAGGAAGATCCAATTTGAATGCGACTTTTTGTTAACCCAAATCTCCCCTATATGGACTCAAGAACTTTGGTCCAAGCTTCCAGCTTTTCACTGGTATGGCGTAATTTTTAACCGCAACCAACTCCCAGTCTCTCAGAGTTAACAATGGGTCCAGAGCACTCCATCCAATCTATGTACCACTTCTTCCACTCTGCAGCGTGCTCCAGGTTATTCTGTAGCTTCTACCTGATGTCTGTCATTCTGCGAGATAATTTGTCCGCCCCCTGGCACACTCCACTACCTGACCCCCCATCCAACGATGGATTCAAACCATGGTTTGAAAATAACAGGGTCATCCCCGTTGACACTATTAGTGGTTGTTATAGGAGAACTTGGTAGTTCTGATCCAAGCGACCCAATTATCCCGCAGGTCCAAAACATAGCATCAAAGGTAGTGTTCTGTTATTTGGTTTACCCTTTCCGACTTTCCGTTGGATTGGGGATGATAAACTAAGGACCTGCATGAGCTAATCTTTATATTAATGAGCAGATTTGATATGAATTTTAATATGAATTGGGGTTCACGATCTAAGATGATCTCTGCTGGCAGGCTATGACAGGTGAGTATTCTTATTAATGAAAACCTTTGTGGTGTCAATGGCTGAAAACTTTGAGGTACACGGGAAAAACTTGGCATATTTAGTCAACCAATAGACAATAACCTTATTTTCATTCTTCCCTTAGATCTAGGGTAACTTATAATGAAATCCATACTTACCAACCCCCATGGCCGGCTCAGAATTTAAGTAATACTAATTTACCTATAGGCTGCTTCTGCAAAGGCTTTGAACAAGTGCAAACTAAGCACTCTGCCATATACTTTGTGATACCCTTCCAAAATCTAGCCCACAAATGTTTATGCTGCACCAGTTCCATCATCTTCTTGACCCCCAGATGCCCCGTCAATGGATTTTCATGCGACGCCTGTAGCACTTCTCACTGTAGGGTTGAATTTAGAAACCCTTACTCATGAGTCATGGTACAAAATCTCTACTTTTTCCCATACAAACAATGTTGGCTGTGCCGTTGGTCTTCTGCCACCTTGGCTATAACTGATGACTGAATGCTGACTTCTTCTGCTTCCATAAGATTTCCTCCCCCAGTTCATTCTCCTCACTCAGTATCATGGCAAACTGGTCCAACTGGACATGGTACAATGCTATAATCCCCAACTCTGTCATCTAATATGCTAGCCCTGCATGCTGGCTCAACCAATCTGCTAGGTTGTTACCTGCTCCCAGTCAGTATCTACTCGGAAATTGTCCTAAACCAGCTCCACATGCCACCAGGCTTGGCGCTGATTCATCTTCCTAGGCTTCTGGTAATACTCCAATGCTCGATGGTCCATCTGAACTACAAAAGGGTGACGGGCATAAAACAAGTGATGCTGTTACTCTTGCAGCGCCCTGACCACCGCCAGTAGCTCCTTGTCATATATTAGAATGGTTTGTTTCTTCCAGAATTATTTTATAGCTGAAATTGCACACCGGGTGAATGACACATCTTCTGCCTCTGTAAGAGTACTTCCCCTACAGCGAAATTTGAGGCATCCGTCTCAACCATTAAAGGTTTCTCAGGATCTGGATGGGGCAAGGGCCAGCGCCAAAATGAGCTTCTCTTTCAGCATGTTGATTATCTATTTCTATTTCTCCCCATATGAATGGCACATCCCATGTTGATTGCATAAGTGGCAAGGACAACTTCAACAAGTTCTTCATGAACTGCTGGAGTAAATTCACTGTTCCCAAAAACTTCTTATGCCTGTCTGATCCGTCAGCTCATTTCATGCCCTTCAACTATATCTTATCCTGGCATACCCCCAGGCCTTTCCTGAATATGACATTCCCCAGGAAATTACCGACTCTTGGTTAAACTCACACTTCAAAGGCTTCAGTCATACTCCCGACTCGTCCAACGCCTTCAGAGCCTCCCAAACATTGCATAAATGTGCTTCCCTAGAACGTGAAACACAAGTTTGTCATTCATATATGCGATGCAACACCAGATGATCATCCTACTGAGTACTCAATTGGTCATGTGTTGAAACACCGCTGGGGCATAATGCAGCCCAAATAACATAACTTGGTATTGGAACATTCTAAGTGTAATTTGAATGCCGTGTACTTCTGGTGCTCTGGCCTCATGGGTACTTGATTAAACGCATCAACCAGATCAAGCTTGGTGAAGATGTTGCACCCTATGACCATTGGAAGGCTGTTCTCCATTAATGTCATTGGGTAGGTGTCCAGCTCCATGACTGCATTAAGTCTCTGGTAGTCCACGCACAGCCATAACTCTCCACTCGCCTTGGGCACCAGCAACGGGGACACCACAGCAGACTTTGATGGCTCAATCAACCCTCCACTCAACATTGAATTCACATGCTCCTCCAACAAGCCCTTAGACCATTTGTTCAGCAGGTAGATTGGGCATCTGCTGGGGAGTTCAGACCCCTTATTAGAATGAAATGAGAATGCAAATGGGCCCATATGTGAAAAAGGTGAATTCTTTTTTCAGTATAAAGACCCCCACAAATTCTTAGTATTCAGCTGGTAAATCCTATTCCTGCATGTCCTTGGGTTCTATGATCATCCGACTCATGGTTTCCCACCAACAGCCTCCACTTCATCAGGGGGCCCATCCTTGGGTTCAAGGTTACAATACTGGAAGGCACGTCAATTTGGGGCCTAAACTGATGCCACCACCCCATCCCTAGTACCACTGGGTGGGCCAAATTTTTGATTGCACAAAACTGCTCCCAAATCCCAAACGGGTCCTGCTGTACTTTCACCAAAGGTACACTTGCCACAATGGTGCCCTCCGTGATTCATCAGTAAACACCACCTCCAGTCCCCTCTGCACCTGAAACTTCAGGTACTCTGCCGAGCAAGCTCAACGTAGTTCTATTCTGCCACAGTATCTTAGGACCATCTCTCCTTCTGTTCCACCATCTGTTTGCAACTCTAAGGATAAAAACAAATGTGGATAAAGCGAAGAAGGTGATTTTTTTTCTAAGTAGACTTTCAATTGTGAATTTGCTAATGATGGAAATTTAGCATATTCTCATTTTAATTGCCCGTGACTCACTATTTTAGGTGCTTCATTCTCTTTTCCTTGAAGCACTCCCTCTTGTACATTTTCAAAGTTTCTTGGGGATGGATGCCAGCCCCCTTAATAGAACGGCCACTCACCAGAGATTGTCCTTTCCTGGTGATATTTATCCATCACGCCAGTCCTGGGCCAGCGCCAATAGCTATATGACTTGTACTGCTAATGCAACTTCCTCCCCCAGCGTGCCCTGGACCTTTTTTGCTGATAAAGATGCTAGAAAATCTGCCTGCAACCTCTGGCGGAACATACGAGAATACTGACAATCTGCAATCTTGGCTGCCTTTGCCAGAAGATGGAAAACCCGCTCATATTTCTTTACCAAGCTCCGCCCCTGGGTAACTGTTAAGAGCACCGACCAAGCATTGTCTTTTGCTTCATTTGGACATGCTTCATGTTTGATTAACTAACACACTCCTCCATTAAATTTGGAAAGGACCCTTGTTCCTTGATAAGTTCCTGCAGACATCCCGCCAATTCTGGAGGTAATGCATCCACAACCTGGGCTAGTTGTAGCTCAAGAGGGAACTCCCCTCTGTTACCTTGCCAATCACACCTGGAAGCGGATATGCGCAATGACTTAATGAAGTTTATCCAACGCCTCCATGGACAACGCCACATAACCGTTAAGTGATTTGGGTCTAACCTGGATTTCCATGGATTGTGGGGTTGCCACCCTCCATAATCGCCCCACCACACTTAGCAAAAATGCCAGCGAGAACCCTATTATAACTACAGTCAATTGATGTCAGTTCTATTCTTCTCCGTTAGTGACCACCACTTCCTCCTGTGGCCACCACAAGATGGATAGGAAGGTATTTGAGCTTCTTTTTATGTAACAAGCATGTTCGTGCCAATAAATGATGAAGGAGTTGGGAAGCATATTTCATATCACCAACTACATGACTGACAATCCAGCGGAAAACACCTCCAAACTCACATGCCATTACCATAATTCACGATTTATTCACGGACCATGGTTATGGCAATGCTGCATGCAAGCAGCAACGTCTAGCTCCATGAGAGGGCCACAAATGAAGCCAATTGACTGGCCCTGTTCACTGATCGAGATCATCATTTCTGGTTGATTTTGAATAATATATACTTAAACTAAAATTTAAAAAACAAATTTTGGCAAGCAATAATATTAAAATTTTATTGTGAGGTTTCTGAGAAAACGGAATGTATTCTCATTTACTGTTTCCTTATTTCTAAAGTGTTTGTGATAGCCTAATTAATTAGGATGCATTACCTTAGGCTTTTAAGTGATGTCCAAATCATTGCTTGTGAAATCCTTGCATCCCTTAAATCATACTTTAAAGGATTTGAGACATCAGTCATTTGATACGCTAGATCATCCCTTGTTCTTGAGTTCCCAAACCCTTACCCCCAATTTTCATCTCACTTTGTACTTCCATCTGCCCTAAATACTCAAACTTAACCTCCATATTCTCATCCAAATCCAAAATTACATTGATGATGTCAATGTGCGGATCAAGCTGAGCCCAATCTATCACAAATATGGCCTAATTTATATGTGGCCATGTCATGAGTGTTACCCCAGGATAGTCACTATGGAGGGAAGCATATAATCCTCTATGGGACTTGAGTACTAATAGTTTAATATGTCTGGGTGGGTATTGAGAGGTGAGTGGCCAACGATCAGTTGCAGCATTAGAACAACAGTTAAAAATCACCCAGAACAAGGGTATTATCTGAGAGATTTAATTAGATACTCTTGAGAAAAGTTTAATACGGTCAGCTGAGTTATTAACATATATACTTTAAGGAGTGTGATATCCTCAATTTCCATAAAAATGGTATTGCTAGTGTGCGTTCATTTAATTAGTATAGTTTTAACTGCACTAAGCTCTTTGGTAGAGATAATAATGAACCCACAGTACTGATACCAGGTGAAGTTCATAGAAAAAGAACATCTGATCACTCCTCTTCCTCTCCTATACAAACAGTGTGTTTCTTGGTTTTCCATGATGTCAGCAGGAGGATTGCATAAGGATTTCAGTTTTTGGCCTGGGATGTGGAAGCCCTGAATCTTGCGATGTTGAGAGTCACTATCTAAACTTGGATGCCCAGGTTGCTTAATGAGCGGTGAGCTGGATCATTAGACCCAGCTGCAACCATAGGACCACCTTGGGTTTATGTCAGGGAGACGGCAGATAAAGTTTTGACTGGCCTGACAGTTGAGATGTAAAAGCACCCAAAAGGCGAGCCAAAATTCCAGGAGCGTTGCCGCACAAACGACGTTTAAGTGTGCTGGGATGTGAGTAACCAGGGAGTGCTGATGAGCTTCAATTGTAAAAGACAACCCAGTGAGAAATCAGGCTAATGCACTACCAGGGCCAATGGGCCAGTGCGTATGGAGTTACAAGATTAAGGAAGATTTTAAAATGTTTTTGACACAATAGGCCCAATTGATAATGATGAGGAACAAATCTAATAACATGACTGGGACAACACAGTCAATATGGGGCCCATGGGGCCACATTAAAAATGTCACAGGGGTTTGGCAAAGGAAAATTCGAACTTAATTAGATAAATTCGAGCATGAGAAGATTTTTAATGGATTTTAAAATAGTAAATCAACTGTCAATATCCTCAATGTGTTACAACTGCTTGAATAGACAAACAATTGGGGAATATCTTAGGAAAGTGTGGTATCAGGGCTCTCAAGATTTGTCCTAACCCAGCGAACATTGAGTGAGAGGAGATTGAACTTATTTAGAACCAACTTTGAAGGCTTGGTGGCAGGCAGAGTCATCATCAGCTCATCTACAGACTCTGAATTGTGGATTTTCTGAAGTTTCTGACAATAAAAGCGATGTTGTCTTGCCCAATGGGCAGCAGGAACCTCCCAAGGCCACCCCACATAGTAGCTGTCCAAGAGGTTGTGAACAGTTTAGGGCGCCCAACATGCCCGCACCCAGTCTCTCCAGCATCCTATTGGCAAAGAAAGATGTGTCAGACAAAGATTTTGATGCTTTCAGGGAGGTTTTCAAATTGGCAGCAACATTTACCGATGGCTAATGCAACTAGAAAATTTTGCTGAAGATTTGACACTAGACGCTTTATTTGCTAAAAGTAAGAACCCGTCAGGCTTTGTTGACAAGGGTTTGGGGCTCTCAGGCCTTAATGACAAAGGCATGTTGCCATCGACTTCATTTAATCATATTACCCAAGTGGATGCTGACTCTCCATTAGCTTAGCACAAATTACCTTGCTTTGCAATATCAATTCAGCTGAAGTTATTACTGGGATGGGTGGCGGGGTCCTCAAAGGGTCAGCTGTTACCCATAGCTCCTCCACCACATGGGAGAGGTCGCCCTGGGAGATAAGAGGGGCAGCTAGCCTTCTTTGACCCTTTTTGATGGGAATGGAAACGCCACTTGGTCCAAGCGGAAGGATGCTCCCCCAAACTTACATTGCCTTTCCCTTTTGCTAAAAAGGGAATGCCACCACCGGGGAATTGAGTGAGGTCCACATTCTTGTGGGCTTGGACAATTTGATCTCCATTAGCATAGTGATTTTTGGGTGGGGATGTGGAGCATCTAAGTGGATGACTTGGAAAGTCTCACCAAGCTCTGAGTAGGTGGCACAGTCCCATGCGCCAACCCAGCTATAATTGTAGGCTGGATAACTTTTCCATGCGACTAATTATTGTACCAAACGACGTGATCAGAGGGAAGCCAGGATGACCTCAACTTCAGCTTCCTCCGCAACCTCAATCACAATGGGCTCTGGTTCTGATGGAATCACCCCTTGAATGGGGACAGCTGAGAGACATGTAATACCGTATGTTTCTTCCAGTGGCGCAGCAGTTTCAAATTGAAGGCGCCATTTCTTAAGTCTTCTTCCACCAAATGGGGACCCAAGCGTTTACTTGCAAACTTGCGTGAGGGCACCTGCATCTGCAAGTGGCACGTGTCAAGCGTGACATATGACCCACCTTTATCTCTTGAGCTGGGAGCTTCTTTTGATCTGCAAACCGTTTGTAATCACTTATGGCTGTAGTAAAATGCTCCTGAACCAGGGAGTGGGTGGCCTGAATGTGCTGATCATGGTTGGCTGCAGCTGGTGCCTCTGGGTGAAGACATGGGTTAACCAAAAATGATGGGTTATACCCCAAGTTGCTTCATATGGGGAAAAGCCAGTGGATGCATGAATTATGTTATTATATGCAAACTGAGTGAAGGGGAAGGTCATCAGCATAGGTATCCTGATCAGCTGAAGAGTAGCACCGCAGATACTGATCCACGATCAGATTGACCCATTCAATTTGGCCATCTGAATGTGGATGGTATGCAGTGGAGCGACAGGGCGTAATCTTCAAGAATGCCAAGAGCTCATTCCAAAACCACGCTGTCTATTAGGACCTGTGGTCACTAATAATTTCCTGCAGGAGCCCATACATTGAAAACACATGATGCATGGACAGGAGGTCTGTTTCTTTAGAAGTAATGGAGGAAGAGCATGGGATAAATAAGGAGAATTTAGTGAAGCGTTCTACAACCACCATAACTTCTGTAAACCCCTTAAAGCTGAGAAAGCTTAACATAAAGTCCATGAGCACCGATGTTTATGGCCTCAATGCCTGCTGCAAGGGGTGTAAGAGACCATTCCTACCATACTGGCCCGATTTGTCCCATGTGCAAGTTACACAGCTCGCAATCCATGCTGGGACATCCTTCAACAAGCCCAGCCAGTTATGGGTACGCTTGACTAAGTCAGTTCACTTTTTATTCCCTGGATGACTGACTGTGGGAGAATCATGATGAGCATGAACTACTTTGGCTTGGAGGAGGGGGGGGACCCACACCCATAACTGAAATTGGATGAGACCCTTGGCCAGAGAATAGAGAGAATGCTGGAGGAAGTGAGGGACAACTGATCTAAAAGTTCCACTCCTTCCGCACATGTTGTCTTTGCTGCCTAGAACCACGAAATCAAAGGCGTGTATTGAGCTAAATCTGCTGCCGAAACTGTGGGTGGGAGAATGGTCAAGATTTTGGTGGGGGAATGACCATGACAATATCTGCCTCATCTGAATCAGCTGGGTAAAGAGTGGGATTGTGGCTTAGAAAATTAGTAAGGACATTTAACGCTCCTTTCACAAAATTTTATTTGAATTTAGAACTGCACAAATCCTGGTAGGTTTGTGCCCGCCGGTATTCCAACTTCTGTGGCTTGCAGAAATAAATAAGAGCTTAGTAGTCCATTTGCGCAGTCAAATTATGTTGAGCGCCCTGCAAGCGATACCGCCAGTTGGTCAAGCCCACACCACGGCTGCAAGCTCCTTGTCATAGATGTCCCAGGATTTCTCAGTGGAAGAGAACTTTCAGGAAAAATAAGTGAACAGGTATTCCAACTCATTGTGCTCTTGGAGCAAGACAGCCCTTACCGTGGCAGAAGACGCATTGCATGCTAAAATATAGGGTTTAGAGGGATCTGCGTGATTAAGAATGGGGGCAACAAAAACACCTCCTTAATTGAATCAAATGCCTGCTGGCAATTGGGCGTCCAGTGAAAGAGGACTTTCTTGCCTGTGAGTGGATGGAGTGGGTCAGCTAACGAGATAGTACTGGAAATTTTTTAGGATTTATAGTACCCAAGAAGCTTTTCAATTGCTTTTGGGTTGTTGGAGTTGGTCATTTGTGGATAACGTCCAGTTTGCTGGGTGGAGTGGCGTACCCACTTTTAAGATGGAGTTGCACAAGTTTGTAAATTCCTATCATTAAAGTTTACATTTCAATTTCTTGACAAACAGAACCACCTTATTCAAGACAGCCATTAACGCCTCCAAGTCCTTTGCATGTTGTAAGGAGAGGGAGAGTGAACCAGGATATCATCAATATATTCGACCACAAGGTGAACCAGAGATCACCCAGAACCTTATCAACTATCCCTTGGAATGTTGCAGGCGCATTCTTAAGTCCATAAGGCATCACTTGAAATTGGAATATGCCACATCTTGTCCAGCTAGTGGTAAGCCATTACTGACTTTCCATCGCCCAAATTTGATAAAAGGAATCAATAAGTTTGAGTCTGAGAACACGTGTGACTTGGCAATTGCTTTTCTTGTTTGTCTGTTCCAATGGCAGTGGGTAGGGGTCATGGACTGTTATATTGTTCATGTGGCTGTAATCCATGAAGGGACAAAGGGAACTATTTGTAAGTCCATGGGAACGTCCCCTTTGCGTAGATTGGGCAATATTTCCATTCCCAAACAAGAAGGGTCCTAAGAGGGTGGCCGTACCCCTCGTCACCCAGGGTGATCTCACAGACATGGTAGATGCGCGCTGGGTAACATCCCTCCCTCTTAAGATTTTTCTCCCAGTACCCATGCTCACCTCAGCCAAACTTGTTGCCAAGTTCAGATAATCTGCACCGAGATCACCAAATCAAAGTTGAAAGGTCTAAAACCAATGGGATTAAAGTCTAATGATTGGAAAACACATAGTTGAAGAGGGACAAGTATCGAGTCATTGGCCAGAATCACCAGCTGTTTTGATACAGCCAGCAGTACAATTGTTGACACCAATTACCCCTAAAATCGTCAGTGATGATCCCCAATGTGCAGATGGTATATTCAGGAATAATTGCAGATATTTTGAAACGCCTATTGCATGAATTGAGAGTTGCGGCTGATGTAACTCATTTGACTGAAAGAATGCCACAGCAACCAGGAATGGGTGGGTTTGGGCATCATGAACCCATTTTCAACCAATTGGGACCGCCCATATGTGGGGTGGCCTTGGGGAATTCCTGTTACTCATCGAGCCAGATGTTATCACACTATTTAATGAAATGCAGTCAATCATCAGTCCAGGATTTTGAAAATCAAACTGATAGTGACAGACTGCTGCAAAATCCTTTGATATCGGTTCCTATTGAAATTATCAGCCACCTCCCCCAAAAATTTGCCAGGTTAGGTCAAATTTGAGGGATCTGATCCCTTCTTTGACCTATTACCAATCAAAAACTATTTAATCAGTTGCATTGCACTGAGAAAATTTGTTGGTCAATTCTATTCTTTTATCTTCCCGATAAATCCCATTTTTCAATTTCAGTTTTTATGTTGGAAACCAAACCGCCCTTTCCGCTGATATTCAAACAACCCTCAGGTTTATGGCCGCGTTCATCTGGTATTTTGCTAGGTGTCTATATATGATTATGGCCCACATAAACTTTTTGGTGGAGCTCCTTCCTAGCTCCATAACTGTTGTACCAGCAGCAGTGCCTCTGGCATTTGGGTTTGCCATTTGGGTGCTTCAGCACTCAGGCTGGCAGGCTGGTCAAAAATAACTTGCTGTTTGCTTGACAAAATTAACCAACTATTATTCCTAACCATTTCCGCCTTTCTCATTAAGATTAGCGTAGCATTGGTCTCTTTTTTCAACTGAATCAGGTTGTGAATAAATTTTACTCTGGCCATGTTAGCCTAGTACCACTCAAATTGTCCGATTTACATCCCATAGTTGCTGTGGCTATTGTGCCCATGTCAGTATGTTCTGACAATCCAACTTTCAAAAGGGTTTACTCCCACTAATAACCTAGTAGTTTCCCTGATCCTACTACCATCTCTTCTGTAGCACTGGATTCAACTACATCTGTCAATAAAAAGAACTTCTTATACATTTTACTGCCCATGAAGATTAGCGTTGGGTCCCACCACGTTTCCTTTGAGGCTTTGGTGGATACTGGAGCCGTGGGTAATTTTATGAGTGTGGAACTATCCCAACAATTGGAGCTTGACCTGGATGTAGGTCCTTCAGTGATGGTTACTTTTTCAGCCTCCCAGACCTCATATCTAGTCTGCCAGCCAGTTTCTTTCTCAGTACACCATTTAAACTTTTGCGATTTTTTCTCAGCAATGCCAAACTTGGTGTTTCTGGTTATCTTGGTAGTTGGATGGTGGCGCCGGCAACATGGTAAGATTCACCTGGAGTCAAATATGTTGTCATTTGTCAATGATCAAATGGAGGGAGAGATTTACTCAGTTAATACCCTCAAGAAAGCTCAAGGCCGTAGCTCCATCACTTCCCTCGTTTCCCCTTCAGGCCTTCCGTCTGATTTTCCCAAAGAATTGATGCATTATCAAAGTATCTTTGATTCCGAGAAGGCAGACCATCTTCCCCTTTACACTAAATTCAAATTAGGACTCTGAACAATGGTATAGTTGGTGAACATTAACTGCCCCTTGTATCCACACACAGCGGAGTAGGAGGCTGCTCTTAACACCTAATTAGATGATATGCTTAATAAAGGATGGTTGTTTAAAGAGACATCACCAATTGCCTCTCCCATCATTTTTGCCAAGAAGGCCGATGGTTCCTCCATCCCTGCGTGGATTATAGACATCTAAACAAAATTACAGTGAGTGGTCCCTACCCTTTACCCCTTGAGCAAACTATCAGTTTAGCAATACCAAAATCTAGTATGTTCTCCAAGATTTATCTCGTCAATGCCTTTAACCAAATATGGGTAATGGGCGGTCAAGAATGGTTTACTGCAATTTGTACAAAACGAGGTATCTTTCAATTTTTGCATAATGCCCTTTGGGTTGAAGAACGCGCCAGCCACATTTCAAAGAATGATAGATAGTGTGCTGGGCGACCTCCAATTTACATGCATAGTCACATATATTGATGACATCTTGGTTCATTCCCCAACTCCTGAACAACATAGAAATGACTTAAAAGCGGTTGTGGCTGTTTTGCACAAGGCGGGCCTGTTCGTCAAGCCTTCAAAATGCAAGTTTTATAAGGAGGAAGTTACCTTCCTCAGTAACCTGGTCCTAAAAGATGGTTATGAAATTCTTCCCAACAAGTTGGATGCTATCCATGAGTGGACAACTCCAACAATTCAGAAACAATTACAGAGTTTCTTGGGCACCATTATTTTCCTAAAGATATTTTCCCTAGCCCTTTATCAGTTAGCTGCTCCACTCCACCCCCTCACGGGTAAAAATGTGCCTTTCCATTGGACATATGAGTGACAGCAGGCGTTTAAGTCAATTAAAGAGGTGTTCTTATCACCCCCTATTCTAAAACATGTGGACCCCTCCAAAACGTATATTGTCCTTTTTGATGCTTCATCAGTAGCAACTTGGGGAAGTTCTGCTCCAGGAGCATGATGGTTTAGAACATCCAGTTGCCTAATTTTCACAAATTTTCCTCTACTGAGCAATCATGGGATATTTATGATAAAAAATTGTCAGCCTTAGCATGGGCGTTGACTCATTGGCAATAACTGGTACAGGGTGACCAGCATGAGTTAACTGTGCGTATGGACCACCAAGCTCTTTTATATTTCTGCAAACCATAAAAATTGGCACATAGGCAGGCTCATACCTATCAGGATTTATGCAATTTCAATTTTTAAAAATATGAATTCGTGAAAGGTGCATTAATTGTGCTCCCCAACTACTTTAGCCACAACCTGGCTCATTGCCCCATGGACTCGGAGGAAGTGGACTTGATTACCATGATTCTCAACACTCAAATTTTATCTATTGTCCGCATGTGGTCATCTCAGTATAGTTAGCTCCTGATGCTCCGCTTATTTCACAGGTTTTGGCAGCTCAGATGACCTGCCCCAAAGGAGTGGAGTTGCTCAATCAATACCAACTTCAAACTCACAAACATTCCCTATATTTCAAGGTGGCGGGTCTCATCTATTTTAGGTTGTGGGTTTGGGTTTATCCTCTCCTTAGAGCCAAGGTGTTTCAGGCGCATCACGATCGTCCCACAATCAGCCATCCAGGCAACAAGAAATACATTGAATTGATCAAGTGGACTTATAATTGGGCAGGTTTAACTAAGAAAGTTCTAGCCTGGATCGCCGATTGTGTTACCTGTGCATGAGCCAAGTTGGACCGTTCAGGAAGAAATGCCTCCTACATCCTTTACAACAGGTGGAGGATCCATGGACATCAGTTTCCATGGTTTTTAATGTTGAACTTCCCTGTTCTAATGGATTTACGGCGGTGATGGTGGTGGTCAATCATTTAATCAAATTTTCCCTATTTATTCCCTTTTCTTCCACAATCACATCATAAGAAACCGCTTATCTCTTCATAAGCCATGTTTTCTCTATGTTTGGTCTCCCACAGGAGATCATCATTGACCGTGGGCCCCAATTTACAGCACGTTTCTGGAACGAGCTTTTAACCATCTTAAAAATCACCCCCTGCTGTTCCACTGCATACCATCCCCAGTCCGACAGACAAACTGAGTGGGTTAACCAACTTTTGGAACAGTATTTGCATTGCTACGTGGTGGCTGCACAAGATAACTGGGCCATTGACCTCCCTCTCGCCCAATTTGCCTTTAATAATGGTACTTACGCTTCTACGGGGTTTTCTCCCTATGAAGCGACGTTGGGTTATAATCCCTCTTTTTTGGTCAGTCCCTGTCTGCGTCCAGAGGTCCCTGCTGCCGAAGATCATGTTGAGCACAGACAGTCTACCCAGTCCTTAGTGCGGGAGCATCTCACAAAGGCTATTGATGATTATAAGCAGTTTGAGGATCAAAAACGGCTTCCTGGCTACAATATAGCGGTGTGCTTTTATGTTATGTTAGAAAATCGCTATTTGCAGATGCAGGTACCTTCCTGGAAGTTTGCAAGCAAGCGTTTGGGTCCCCACCTGGTGGAGGAAGACTTGGCAAGTGGTCTTTCTAATTACAGCTGCCACCTTATTGGAAACAGCACCCTGTCTTCCATGTATCTCAGTTGTCCCCATTCAAGGGAACTGTCCCCACTGACCCTGAGCTAATAATGATCAAGGATGCAGAAGAAGACAAGGTGGAAAACATCTTAGCGCCCCACAAATCCTGACAGTTGGTTCAGTATCTCGTCACATGGAAGGGGTATCCAGCCTATGAGAACAGTTGGGTCAAGGCTCATGATTTCGCAAATTGCATAGAACTGGTCGAGGCGTTCCATGAGTCCCATCTGGAAGCTCCCCATCCCCCCCCCCCCCAAAAAAGTTGTGACCTTGATGGCAATCATGTTGCCCAAGGCGCACAAAAATATATCCCTTATGCGAACCCCTGGCGGTGGTGCTTTTCCTTCAGAAAAAGGAAAGGGTAATGTAAGTCCAAGGGAATGTCCCCTTTGCATAGATTAGACGATATTTCAATCCCCAAACAAGAAGGGCCCTAAGAGGGTGGCTGTACCCCTCATCACCCAGGGCGATCTCACCCACATGATAGTTGAGATCTGGGTAACAGCCTTCCCTCTTATGATTCAACTCCCAGTACCTGCACTCACCTCAGCCAAAATTCTTAGCCAAATTAAGGAAATCTGCACTGAAATTACTAAATCGAAGTTGAAAGGTCCAAAACTGATGTGATTAAAGCCTGACAATTGTAAAACATATAGTTGAAGAGGGACAAGTATCGAGTCTTTTAAGAATCGCTGATGGTTTTGACACAGCCAGTAGTATGATCATCGACGCCAAGCACACCTCAAAATTGTCAGGAATGATCCCCAATGTTCATATGGTATATTCAGGAACAATTTCATACATTTCAAAACACCTATCGCATGAATCAGGAGTTGTGGCCAATGTAGCTCATTTGACCAAACAAATGACCCAGCAACTGGGCATGGGTGGAATGGGCATCCCAAACCCGTTTCCAACCAATTGGGACCGCCCGTATGTGGAGTGGCCTTGGGGAATTCCCGTTGCTTGTTGGGTTAGATGCTATTGTGCTAACCAACAAAAATTCAGTTGAGCCTTGGTCCAGGAGTTCAAGGTCAAACTAATAGTGACTTGGCCTGCTGCAAAATCCTTTGATATCGGTTCCTATTGAAATTATCAGCCACCTCCCCCAAAAAATTCGCCAGGAGAGGTCAAATTTGAGGGATCTGATCCCTTCTTTGACCCATTACCAATCAAAACTATTTATCAGTTGCATTGCACAGAGAAAATTGTTGTTCAATTTTCTTTTTTTCCAATAAAGTCCCTTTCTCCAATTTCACTTTTATGTTGGAAACCAAACCGCCCTTTCCGCTGGTATTCAAACAACCCTGAGGTTTATGGCCGCGTTCATCTGGTATTTTGCTAGGTGTCTATACATTATTATGGCCCACGTAAACTTATTGGCGGAACTCCTTCCTAGTTCCATAACCTTCATACCAGCAGCAGTGCCTCTGGCATTTGGGTTTGACATTTGGGTGCTTCAGCACTCAGGCTGGCAGGCTGGTCTAAAAATAACTTGCTGTTTGCCTGACACTATTTGCCTTCTTAGCAAAGACATTATAGAAGCAACAGGGGATGTCTCTTTGAACAACCAACCCTTCTTGAGCATGTCACCTAACCATGCATTAAGAGCAGCCTCCTCCTCCGCTGTATACAGGTACAGTGGGCATTTTATGTTCACCACCTCTACTGTTGTCCAAAATCTCAAGTAAAATTCCATATGTGGAGGAATGCGGTCTGCCCTTTTAGAATCAAAAATACTTTGATATCTCATCAGCGCAGTGGGGAAATCTGGAAGAAGATTTATGGGATAAATGAAGGATGTAACTAATCCATAGACTTGAGCTTTAGTAAGGGTATCCAATAAGAGAAACTAGCCCTCCACCTGACTTTTAGAAAATGGCATCATGTTAGATTCCAAGTGGATTTGCACATGCTGCTGACACAATCAACATACACCCAAAAATTACCAGAACATGAGGTTAGGCATTGCCAAGTAGCAATTGCAAAAACTAAACTGGTGTGCTGAGAAGGGTTACTGGGCGCTGTACTTTATAGGATGGCCGGGAGAGGCCGACGAGGTGACCATCACTGCAGGACCAAGTACTAGTCAAGGACAAGCTGCTGGGCCAACTCCAGACTCATGAAGTTACCAGCTGCTCCAGTGTTGACCAAGTCCTTGAAGGATACCTGGTGAGCCCCAAACTAATTTTCACTGGTAATAAAACGTTGGTGGAACTTTTTATATATGCGGGTACAGTCATTTCTGCTGACACAAAAGGAATTAAAGACAGGTGAGCTGGAATACACCAACTTAGGCTGGGGTGGCGTCAGGACCAGGAACCACTATGGATACTGATTCAATGTCAGGAACAGAACCCAATGCCAAGTCAGCAGATCCGATCATGAAGTTTCCATTTTGAGGGTGAACAAAGGGGAAAGTAGAGGGAAATGGAACAACTTGACCATGATGGAATTCCTTAAAGACATCTGAGAACTGCTCATAATTTGGCAATTGACCAGACAAACAACTGAAGGTAGGCTACTGACTGAACATTCATATAAAAGATGGTAACCACTGCGTCACCCATCTCAACGAGGAGGGCAGAAATTGCCAGAAACAATTGAAGGTTGATTAAGTCAGGTCAATGACAAATAATATTTAGACTGGCCTGCCAGTTGAAATGCAAAAGCACCCAAAAGGTTAGCCAGAATACCAGGGGCATTGTCGCACAAATGACGTTTAAGTGTTCTGGGTTATGAGTAACCAGGGAGTGCTGATGGGCTGTGTTATAAAATTAACGTTTTTGTTGGGATACGCTGTAATCAATATTGCGCAGTTTTTGACCCACTGAGCAATAGGACCAACGATATGAAGATCATTGCCCTTGAAACAACAGAAATAAACTTTATTAATAATATGGAGCACTTACCCCACTATACTTCTTTATTTATTTTAATAAATACAGCTGATCTTCGCTATTTCGCCCACTTTAAACTATTAACAACCTAGCCTCCTCAATCATCTCATCCCGCTTGTATGGTAGCAACTTCAGATGGTACCGCTTTCATGGCTTAGTAATTCACTTTGCCATATCTCATTGGTTCCGCCAATTCTTCATTTGTCAATTCACAATCGCCCAATTTGGCCAATTTCCCAACAACCCAATATTGCCTCATTTTCAAGGCGCTCAATTAATCATACTCAAAACAACTTGGCGGATTCCATCCATTCCACCATATCAACTTAGGGCTTATAATCCAGTCATATCAGAATTGCAACAGGCTGCAAATGTAAAAGACAACCCAGTGAGAAACCAGGCTATTCCAGCACCAGGGCCAATGGGCCAGGGCGTATGAAGTTACAAGATTGAGGAATATTTCAAAGTATTTTTGACATGGTAGGCCCAATTAACTATGATGAGGACCAAAGCTAATAGCATGACTGGACAACCCAGTCAATATGGGGCCTGCGGGGCCACATTGCAAATGCCACAGGGGTTTGGCAAGGAAAATTCGAACTTTTTTAGATAAATTTGAGCACAGGAAGATTTTTAATGGATTTGAAAATAAGAGAATCAACTGTCAATTTCCTCAGTGCGTTATGAATTCTTAAATAGACGATCAATTGGGGAATAGCTTAGGAAAGCGCAGGATTAGGGCCCTCAAGATTTGATTCAATCTGGTGAACAATGAGCAGGGGGTGAATCAAACTTACTTGGAATTGACTTTGAAAGTATTGATGGTGGGCCGAGTATTGTTGGTTCATCCATTGATGCCCAAATTGTGAATTTTCTGTGGTTCCAATGATTAGAATGACAGCATCTTGCCCAATGGGCAGCAGAAACCTCATAAGGACACCTTATGCAGGGGTGGTCTTAAGAGTTCAGAAACGGGTTTGGGGTGCCCAATCCGCCTGCACCTAGTTGCTCCAGCATCCATTTGGTCAAGCAAGATGGGTCAGACAAAAATTCTGATGCTTTTGGGGGAGGTTTTCAAACTGGCAGCAACATTTTCCCAATGTCATAATGCTATTGGTGAGTTTTGCTGAAGATTTGACACTAGACACTTTATTTTCCAAAAGTATGCGCCCATCAGGCTTTGTTGCCAAGGGTTTGGGGCTCTCTGGCCTTGATGCCAATGGCTTGTTGCCATCAACTTCATTCAAATCATTTACCTAACGTAATGCCAACTCTCCAATAACTTAGCACAAATTCCCTTAATTTAAAGTACCAAATCGGATAAAGTTAGTACTGGGACAGATGGTGGGGTCCTTAAAGAGTAAGCTTTTACCCATCGCTTGTCCATTACATGGGCAAGGTCACCCTGGGAGATGAAGGGGGAAGCTGGCCTTCTCAGACCATTTTGTTGAGAATGGGAACGCCACCCAGTCCAAGTGGAGGGGGGCGATTCCCCAAATTTACAGTTTGGGTGGGAAGATGATTAGCTGGATTTCATCTTCAATGTGAGTGTGTTTTCAGGTTTTTGGATCAAGGAGTAGATTTTGAGGCATATTTATATATAATTTTTAAGCAATCTGATTTGTTGGAAGAATTATCATGTGAATACCCATTATAACCTTCATCATTTTGTAAGTATTGTGTAATGTGGCAGATAATTCTTGAATGGATGTTGCTGAGTATTGTTCAGGGCGATCTGGTTCTTGGGTTCTCACTGGGTGGTGCTGGGTGCTGGGAGGAGGGCAAGTCGCTAGTTTTATTGTGACCTGAGAGTTTATATGTGAGGTTTAATTTTTGTGATGCCTTCTTAGCACCCTTTTTTAAGCGCTTTTTGCTGTGCTTTCCATTATCTAGCAGACATGGGGACACAACTAATTATTCACTTGGTTCACCCCACATGAAAGGGTGATCAGCACCAGTTTATGCAATATCGGTTTGTCAGATATCCATTAAAATTTCCTCCTCAGGATCTTCCTGATCCTTTCCTTGGAAGGTCAGGCATGTACCTTGTGGCCAGGGTTTCAGAACTCAGTGAAAATGGGGGCTGTTTTATAGGGAATACAGAAAAAAATTCAGAATTGGTAGCATCATGGAGTCTAAAAAACAATCTGGGGAATTTTAAACAAGTCACCCCAGATCTGTTTGTGAGGTTCGATGACAGCAATAGTTTTGCCACCGCTGAGCCTTGGCATTAAGTAGAAGCTTTGTAACTCAAATGGCTTGTTAACATCAACCAACTTTAGGCCCTCTTTCATTTTTGTTAAATAAATCTTGAGGGAGGGTACTAGGAAGGCAGTTAAACTAATATAAAAATAGTGGATTCTAATTCAACGCTTTCATATCATACATATAAATTGTGACACTCCATGAACCTCAACTTCAACTTTTACCTTTGCTGCTTCACTAGCTACCTCTGTAGTGGGAAATCTAAATTGATCAAATGCAATCAAAGCTTCCTTGGAGAAGGCTGCCGCAGTAATCATTTATTTTACTGCTGTGATAACTTTTCAATGAAGATGGGGTCAACTATCCTACAAACGGAGATGGAGTGGCGCACCAGTGAGATAGCCATGGAATGTAAAATATGGTAATACAGAATTTAAATTTTAGTAGAATCTAAGGGCTAAGTTCATAGGGGGTGGACCTCTGGCAATAATTTTAAAGTGCCCTATAAGCACTGAGAATTCCTGGGACATATGCTTTTTACCAAGAGGATTAGCATGGCCATTAGGTGGGCACAATTTAGCTATATTGGCATACTACTGTTTATTACTAATGAATATAATTTAATCCTTCCCTATGGTACGTTTATTGGTGTTGTGAAATTAACCAGATGGATTCACCCCAATAATATCAGAATTAGGGGTATCAGTTAGTTGGCCTTATTTTCAGCTAATCACCTAGTTTAGTATTATTAAATGTTATGATTATAAATCAATTTAGGTTTGATGGAATCTTTGTTCGCCGCTGAATGCCATTTGTGGGTCAGTGTGGGAAATCCATCAGAAAGCCAATGGATTTGTTACCAATTATCTGACTATGATTCTGCTAACTAATTCAGAGCACTGGCAACTCATGCCAAGGATGCTCAAAGTTATATTTATATTAATAAATTATATATAATCAACTGGCAACTCATGCCAAGGATGGATCAACCTAATCTAATATTTGGTGAATTAGACAAGTGGATTGGGAGGGAATCGCTACCATTAATAAATGATGATTTATTAGAGTTACATCCTGGATGGCTGAGGGGTTTCATAGGTGCAATGGCCTAGGGTATAAATAGTTGTTCTTCCCTCCAAATAAAGATCTCTCTCTCACCCAGTTACTTTTAGTTGTTAGTAGTTTATCAGCTAGATTAGAAGCAGATGGTATTGGAGATCCCCAAAGTAGGCGCAGGGTGATGCGCCTGGAGTGGCCAACGCTGCCAGCTCCCATACCTCCTCCCTATGAGGAACTGGTGGAAACCTGGCCAACCAGCCACCAATGATGATGTGCTAACTGGACGTCAGCCCTGCGGGTGCAGCGCAGGAGTGCCATAGCCACCCAGGATGGGGGATGGACTCACTGGTTCATGCCCAGATGGGTTGGTGAAGTGTCAGGATGGTGGGGCAGCATGTGAGTGTCTTGGCCGCCCAGGATGGGGGCAGGACTCGCTGGGGCACACCACAGACCCTAGGACTAAGGTAAAGTTGTTGGTCTGCTGTGTTGGTAGGTTGGACGCGGATCTATAGGGTTGGTACACCAATGAAGGCAAAATGGCAAAGGGTCAACCAGTCTCAATACTGGTTGGCCTGGACCACTAGTGGAGCCCATTGTTTGGAAAAGCATTTTCTGACAATTGGCTAAGGTGAAGTCAAATTAAAATGGTTATTAGCGATTGGGTGTTTCTAATGAGAGAAATATTGTAATTGTTCTGTGATATTATAACAACTATTACAGCTAAATTAAGAGTGTCATTTCTAAAATAAAGAAGCTTAGTAATATGATTTATACTAGTACTGAACATTTCTCCACCAGATTCAAGTTATATGGTAAAATAGTATACAAAAGTATTTCTTGCCCTTAAGGTGATAATTTTTATGCCAGGATTAACGTGGTCAGTAATGGATTGAAGTAAGCTATAACTTAACCCTATTGTAAGCTATGCGCCCAGTATAAGTTTCATGCTACCTCACTTTTTTAATATAGCTAATCTGTTATTGAAAAAATAGAAAAATTGATTTATAATTCAATAAATTATACCTTAAATTATTATAATGCTTGGAACTAGGTGAAGGGACCTTTTTTTATACTTCAAGTTGTACACCTGACCTATATATAGCTTTAATGCTAGACAAAATCAGGTAAAAATTAGGGGATGAGGGTAACTATGAGCTATGTAATTTTACCCATAAGGTGAGCATATATCATAATTGACCTGTCACTCATTATTCTGATTTATTATTAACCAAACATTAAGTATCTTAGCATAGTTTTGAAAGTTTTTACAAAAATGACTATATAATGATAAATAATCCTTTATATATAGAAATAAAGCTGAACTGCTTCCACCTGCTTTTAAGAACTGTCTATGCTGTTATCATCAGTAACTGATGGCTGGTCTCAGTAAGCTTAGATTTCATTTATAAATGATACACAAATAAAATAATTTAATTCTTCACACTAAATCTATGCTTAAGACTGCTTGAAATTATAAAAAGTGCTGAGTTATAATGATATAAACAATCTCTATTCTCATAAATAAATTTTTTTCTTAAGCTTTTTTTTCATTTATTCCACCTATATCAATCAAACTTTAATCTACATTAGACACTAGCATTTATTCATGCATACTTTTATCATGTTTATATAGATTAACTAGATAGCGATATTTTTTGAATCAACTATGAAAAAAACTTCTCTTTATAGGAATATGAAATTAAATTGATGCTAAGAATTTTATGAATTAGACTATAATGGCTGTAGGACTTAATTATATTATGAAGATCAGTTTAAGGCATAAATTGGCTGATGTTTGAGTTAAGATAATTGTCCTAAACACTTTAGGCTTAAGGCTAAACTCTGGAAAATTTTATTAGTAAAGTCATGGTATGTAATTTTGCAAGAGCAGCATAATGCTACTGAAAATTGTGTAATATGAGAGCTTTTATGAAATCATAAAAAGTTTTTGAATCTCCTGATGAGATTTAAAGTTTATAAAATTTACTTTGCCACATTTAGATATATTTATCTTTGCCAAATAAAATTTAATGATAATAAGATGTTAATGGCTTAAGCATCAGTAGAGGATGGTAACGTAATGGAATCATGAAGTTGAAAAGCCTATGATACCATTGGGAATCTTATTTAATTATTTGGGGAAGGTCGACCAGGGGATAAGCACTTCCAATATAGTGAAAAAAAACTAATGAAATTTGACAAATAAAGACACCCCAGAGGGTTCAAGGCCCCTCTTGTTGTCTCCAGGATCACCAAGATAAGGACAGTAGGGAAGGGGAGTTATGCTGGCTTATTCTTGGATGCAGCATGTGTGAAGGAAAGGATCAACTTTTAGGAACCATATGGGGAACCATGTGTTGATTGTCCTTCTGTTATGGGGGGTCATATGTCCAAACAGCCATGCTTAGAAATGTTCCAATATATGGCTGTGGAAGCGATGAATGGATTCTTGGATTGTTGGAACTTCTCCTGTGAATGATTCCAGTACCATTGTATGTATCGTCCATAGTGCTAACGCTACTATTAGCGCCCTGAGAGATGGGTGGATAGGAGAATCCATGTTTATAGAGAACATGTTCCTTGCTAGGCTGAATGGATGTCCGTTTTCTTGGCGGAAAAGGCGCATGGCCTCTTTCCATACCGCCACTGATATTGGTCATTTTTCTAAACGGTGGGCTAGGCTTCCATACTAACCACATATTGCACATGAGGTGTGATTGGCGTTTGACCGTTCATCTGTTTGGTATACTCTCCTCATGCACCTCCATACATGTGCTCTTATCCTGGGCTGGAGTAGAGGGTGATGTGTGTATCTCCATACTCTTCTTTGGGTCTCCAGTTGTAGGGTATGTCCATATGGTCCAGGTAATCTATCCTGGCTATGGTATTTGGGCTTTTGCTTATTATATTGTCTGTGACTATTTAATCATTGATCTCCTGACTTTGAGTTAGCCTTGGGAGTCCTCAGTGACTGGTTTGTTCATTTATGTGAATCCGTCATGTTGATCTTCTCATGGCTAGGAGTATTCATTTGAAATGTGCAGGAGTGCCATGTGGTCCTGCAGCTATAGGATGGGATGCCAGATACTTGTTTAATGTGTTTGGGTGATCTGGGTTTCTTAATTGTAGTGCACGTGTGAAGTTATATCTTGCTGTTCTGACCCAGTGTGTATCTGGAAGATCTTGGCTAGTCACCTGAGCTATCCAGGATCCCAGTACATGGGTTGCTTGCTCTAAGTAATTAGTAAGCCCCATGCCTCCATTCCTTCTAGGTCCAAATAGGGTTTCAAGGCGTACAGGGGGTTGTGGTTGGACCATAGCCATCCTTGTAATAGGGCGTGGACTGTGTTGAAGAAAGATGGTGAGAAAGCGATTGTATGGGCCGTGAACCATATGATTGATAGAATCATAGAGTTGGCTACCGTGACCCTTTCTTTTAGGCCTGTTTGGTGTCCATGTAAGGAGGCAATGCGTTTTGTTATTTTGACTAATAATTGATTTTCCATCAAGGAGTTAGCGTAACCTCCTGCTTCCAACCATACTCCTAAGTGATGAACAGGGCCAGCTGTTGGCTTGGTGATGAATGGAAGTTTCAGTGAGGTCATTGCTAATTTTCGCCTCCTATGTCTGGTCAGGAGTCTTGATGTTGTACTAGCTTGTTGATCCTGTGTATATGGCATCCACTGGGTCTGATATTTCCCCAAGAGTATAATTTCCGTTTTCTCAGTGTTAAGTGATGCGTTATTGTGGCTGAATAGTCTTGTATTATCTTATCAATTCTGCAAGCGTCCTCATAGTTGGATATGCCCACCACACAATCATCAGCGAAGGCCATCATTTTGACTGGTGGTTGGCCCTTGACGTTGATTCCTTGAGAAGTGTGTTTGTATTTCGGATTAGGGGGTCTAGGATAAAATTGTAGAGTAGAGGGATTAAGGGGTCCCCTTGTTTTAGTCCTCTCTGTGGGATAACTGGGCTGGTTAAGAATCCTGCTCCCCGCACAGCCATGATAGCAGACTCTGTAAACAACATTACCCAGTTTATAAATCTATTTGGAAGCTTGAATTTTTAAAGGCAGGCCCTAAGATAGGTCCAGTTCACACTGTCATATGCCGTTTGTTGGCCTAAAAAGACAAGTGCTCCAGAGGTTCTGGACTGGCAGACATTTGCAACTGTGTGGATGTTATCCCATATGGATCTTCTTGGGACAAATCCATATTGTGATAGGGATATCGCATCAGTTGCAATTTCTTCTAGTCGTTTAGCCATAAATTTTGTGAAAATTTTTGTATCTGTGTTGGTTAAGGAAATTGGGCGCCAGTTGGATAGGTCTAATATGTATCCTTTCTTGAATAAAGTGACCATGAAGGCTTCTTTGACTCCAGGTAGGAGGCATGTTTCCATAGTACACTTGTCATTGAAGCTAGAAGAATGTTAGAGATGTTAGTAAAATATTTTATATAAAATTTATAGGGATTCCCATAAGGTCCAGGGCATTTCCCTCTTGATGCACCGTGTACTACTTCTCATAATTTTTCACATGATATCAGGTTAATAAATTGTTATTTTGAACCGCGGTGTCAATGTGTGCAATTTTAAGGAATTTTTTGATTTTTTCTGGTATGACTGGCTTGGATTTATACAATTTCAAATAAAACCTGTGCACTTTGGTTGCAACTTCTTCGGGTGTTTCTGCTATGGATTTTTCCAGTTGACAGACCTATGTACAAGCTATCATATCTTCCCTGGCGTGGAATTGGCGGAAAAAGTAGCTTGATCAAGTTTATCCATCTCTTAAGTTTTTTTTCCTTTATATTGGACTCAAACTCGGTGTTGGTGTTCATAGATCAGGGTGTTTAGCCAATCAGAAACCTCCTCCCATATGTGACCCCATCCATGGCTGTATCCTGTTCTTGGTACATTGTTTTCTAGATGTTCAATTTCAGTCAATGTGTGTTTGATAATGACTGAAACTGCCCTGTGTCTTCTAGATGATGTATGAATAATTTGTTGGGTTGTTTATTTTTTGAAGTTTTCTCAGGTGGTTAGTGGGTCCAAGCAAAAGGGTGTTTGAAAATCCTGGGTTGAGGATATTTACTCCATCCAGGATTGAAATTCTGAGTCAGCTAAACTTTCTGGGAATATTCTGCACCATCTGGGTGCTTGGGTATTTGGTTCCACCAGTTTGTAAGACACTGAAACAAGCTGATGGTTAAATAAATTGATTTTTGCAGTTTTAAATTTTTGAATTTGGTGATGGAAAATTATTGGTGTGAGTATTAGGTCTATCCTCAACATAGAGACAAGTGTACCATTGTGTACATTTGGGCGTGTCATGTTTTGTAGCAGGGATTGCCTTTTTGGCAGTGGATCATATATTTCAGGTGAACAGCAAGTAAGAATTAGACTGGCCTGCCAGCCCAGATGCTAGAGCACCCAAATGGCAAACCAGAATGCCAGAGACACTGCTGCTGGTATGACGAATATGGAACTGGAAGGGAGCTTTATTTTCAACTGATAAAAACTGAATTTTGGGGAGTGTTGTTTTTATTGGAAAATTTAAGGAAGGAGAGTTGAATAACAGATTTTCTCAGTGTTGCGAATGATTAAATAGTCATCAATTTGGAGGGAAACAAGCTGGAATCAGGTTTTGCAAGTTTGACCTAAGTAGCAAATTATTCGAAATGGGTGGGTTAGTTCCCTGGGAACTGACATCACAAAATTTGGCGGTGGGCTGAGTTGTGGTTGGTTTGATCTCGAATGCCCAAACCAAAGCTCAGCTACATTTCCAATGGTTGATGCGACGGCATTTGGCCTGATGAGTGGCAGGAATCGCCCAAGACCACCCCACATATGGGTGGACCCATTTGGTTGGGAACAGGTTGGGACGCCCAACCCACCCATGCTTGATTGCTGGGCTGTTTGTTCAGTCAGTGGCATTGCATCAGGCGCAACACCCGATTTGCTGGCAGGAAGCTTCAAAACCTTATCAATGGTGTCCAATGCTATTACCTGCCCATCAGGGGTTGTAAGTCTCGGGGAGTGTCCTTTGGCTCTTAATCGAGCTATCTTTCCATTTCCAAGTAAGAAAACACTGAAGAGGATGGCAGTACCCCTCATCACCCAAGGCAATCTCACCCATGTAGTTGATAAGCAATGGGTGACAGCCCATCCGCTTCAGATCCCACCCCCAATTTCCTCACTCACCTTGGCAGAACTGTTGCGGGGAATCAGTGAAATCTGTGCCGAGATTATTGAACTGAAATCAGTCAGATCTAATTTGGGCAGCAATCGGGCTGATGGCTGAAATTTGAATGGTTGTATAAGCATGAAGAATGAAACATTGGCCAGATCGCCTGACAGTTCTGATTTAACCCAAAATCAGCAGAACAAATATTGGGCGCCATCGCTGAGAGTTTGAAACCCTCCAATAGTAATTCAGGCATTGCGCCTGATGGGCCTCTATCGACTAAATGAATGGTTAATTGACCAAGCGCAGGTGGGTTGGCCATCCCAAACCTGTTCCCAACCAAATGGTCCCATCCCTATATTGGATGGCCTTGTGGGATTCCCATCGCTTGTCAGGCCAAACGCCATCATGCTAACCATCAGAAACATAATTGACCCCTAGTCCAGATGTTTGAGGTCAAACTGACAGAGACTCAGCCTGCCGCCAAATTTTGTGATGACGGTTCCCAAAGAATAAACCCCCCTCTACCATCAATTTACCAGTTAGGCCAAATTTGAGGATCCTGACCACGTTCCACCAATCAACCACTATTTAATCAGTTGCAAGGCACTGAGAAGATTGTTGGTCAATTTTTCTTACTTTATTTCCCAAATAAAATTTTTGTTAAAAAACCCCAAATTTTTATCTCCCTCCTTTCAACCACATTCCATATGGTGTTTGCCTGGTGGTCCGCCTCTCTGCACTCTGGGTGGTCCATACTAATTCTCTTGGTTACCATGATTCCCTCTATTGCCAATTGGACTCGACAAGTTCAAAATTTTTGGCTCTACAACCCAGTTCTCATGACCTTTCAGCAATATACAGGGATTCTATGGCCCTATTTTTGCCAACTACAAGAGAAAATTTACCTCTCTTTTACCCCCAACAAAATGGTATTGAAAACCAAGAATCTCGCAGAAACTATCCCAGTAGTTTCCACCCCTGTTAGCATAACTCCTGGGTCCAAAATATATTCAGTGTGGTTTGCTGTTGGGGTACTCCTAACCCTGACGTTCCGCCACCATTTTGTGGTATCCTATTTCCCAGCTCCATATCAAATCATATGGTTGGCAATGCCTCTGGCATTCTGGCTTGCTTGCTGGATGCTTACGCACCCTGACTGGCAGGCCAGTCTTAATTTCTTCTGCCGTTTCCATGACATAATTGACCAACCATTACTTCCAGCCACTTCTGCCTTGATTTTCAAATTTGGCGCCGCAGTAGTTACTCTCTACCAGATGAACGTGCAATCAGTTTTATGCTGTTTGTTGCTTGTTTGGTCAATCTCTGACTTTGGGAGAATCATTCGCTCTATTATGGGAAAACTCCTTCAAGCTACCCAAGAGGTGACGATCGCATCTCCTCCTATTTCCTCTGACCTGGGAAAATATCAAGTATCTTTTCCAAAGAAATCGCCAATCAGGTTCTGGACGCACTCACCAAAGTACAAATGCGCACAACAATCGCACTCAATAATGCTTCTGCAATATCTGAGACCCAACAAGATCCCGCATTGTTAGATGCCAAGGATGGGGAGGCTCGTCGCTGGGTGAGAAGTCTTTTATGTTCTTCTACACAAAAAGGAGACCCTGCCTCCTGATGGCTGTTGTATCGGCCGCCTTGAACCCCCTTTTTATCCCAATCAGACCATTTATTTAAACTGCTCTTTGCCATGGCTGAAGCCCCTAGTTTGGCTTCTTTGATTTCTACCTTTTGTGAGCTGGCTCCCACGTCAGAATTATCTACCAACATGCTTCAGGCAGTCTTTAGAGCGAGTCTGGATTCAGTTTCCGCTCACCACGTGATTTGGTCTACCACCCAAGGATCAATAGATCAAATAGGCGTCACCGCAACTACTATCAAAGCTTTGCCTCGCCACGTTTCCTCATATTAGGAAAGGAATTTCATGATAGGATTTTCTTAACGATGGCACAGATGATGTGCCTGACACTAAAATAGTAGCGGACATGGATTCCAACTCTGCCAGAACTCCTGAGTCTGAGTTAGCATTCCCAGAGATATCTTTTAACGATTCTGTTCAAGCCCAGATGAAGGAAGCAATTAGCCCAGTCCTGGTCCTTCCAATTTTCGCTCCAGCTAAGAATCCTGACCCTGGTCCTGACCCACCTATCCTTTCTTCAGTCGCCTATGAGTTGGTCATATCTCCCAATAAACAAAATTGCGCTTATTTTCTTGTACCCATGAGAATTAGTATCAGTTCCCACCATATCTCCTTCAAAGCTCTGGTGGATAATGGAGCAGCGGGGAACTTCATGAGTGTAGAGTTGGCACAACAACTAAAATTGGATATGGATGTGGGCTCCTCAGTAATGGTGGCCTCCTCTGCTTATCAGTCTTCATATGTTGTTCGCTGACTGATATACTTCTCAATTCACCAATATAACTTCTGTGATCGTTTTTTGGACATGCCAAACCTGGTATTTCTGGTGATCTTGGGGGTGGGATGGTGGCGCCGACAACATGTAAGGATTCATTTGGAATTGAATACGTTGTCATTTGCCAATGATGGTTTAGAAGGAGAGTTCCCTCTAATCAACACCCTCGAGAAAATCCAAGGAACTGGCTCTATCACCACCCTAGTCACTTCCGTGGGCATTCCGGCCGAGTTCCCCAAAAATTTAATGCCATATCGCAGGACTTTCAACATGGAAAAGGCAGACCATCTGCTGAAACATACTAGGTACAATTGTGGATCTTGGACAACCATGTAATTTGGTGAACATCAATTGCCTGTTGTACCCCCATATGGCGGAAGAAGAAGTTGCACTCAATACCTGGTTGGACGATATGTTAAAAAAAGGCTGGTTGTTTAAAGAAACGTCTCCCATCACTTCCCCTATCATCTTTGTAAGAAAATCAGATAGATCGCTCCTCCCTTGCATAGATTATGGTCACCTGAACAAAATCACAGTTACAGACCCCTACCCATTGCCCCTGGAGCAGAAAATCAGTCAGGCAATCGCCAAATCCCATGTCTTTTCAAAATCGGATCTGGTGAACGCTCAAAATCAGATTTGAGTAATGGAAGGACAAGAATGGTTGACCGCAATCCAAACAAGGCGAGGCATTTTCCAATTTCGCGTAATGCCCTTTGGGTTGAAAAATGCTCCCGCTACATTTCAATGAATTATCAATAATGTGTTAGGGGATCTCCGGTTTTCCTGTGCTATTGCTTATATTGATGATATCCTAGTCCATTCCCCAACTCCTGAGCAACACACTATCGACTTAGAAGCAGTGGTGGTTGCTTTGCACAAAGCAAGCCTGTTCCTCAAAGCTTCCAAATGTGAGTTTTACAAGGAAGAGGTTACATTTCTCAGAAACCTGGTACTTAAAGAAGGGGTCGCCATCCCCCCCAACAAATTAGATGCAATCTGAGAATGGCCAACCCCAACTACACAGAAGCAGCTTTGAAGTTTCTTGGGTACTATCATTTTCCTAAGGAAATTCTCCCCCGCACTTTCCCAGTTGGCCGCCCTGCTCCACCCCCTCACAGGGAAAAACGTACCACTTTGTTGGACCCCCGAATGCAGCAGGCGTTCAAAGTGATTAAAGAAGTGTTTGTGTCCCCTCCCATTTTGAAACATGCCAATCCCACTAAATCATATATCATCACATGCAATGTTTTGTCGGTAGCTGTGGGCGCAGTGCTGCTTCAGGACCATGATGGTCTCAAACATACAGTCACTTATTTCTCCCAAAAATTCACTGCTATGGAGCAGTCCTGGGCCATCTATAACAAGGAACTGGCCGCTGTTGCATGGGCATTAACTCATTGGCAGTACCTGTTGCAAGGTGCTCATCATGAGTTAATGGTTCGCACAGATCACAAAGCTCTTTTGTATTTTCGCAAACCCAAAAAATTGGCACACTGACAAGCCCAAACCTATCAGGACCTGTGCAGTTTCAACTTCAAATATGAATTCATCAAGGGTGTGCTAAATGTCCTTCCTTATTTCCTAAGTCATAGTCCCGCTCACTGCCCCTCGGAGCCTGAGGAAGAGGATCTTGTTACCATGATCCCTGCTACTCAAATCCTATTAAAGCTCCCTCCGTTGTTTCCTCCACTGCATTGTCACCCGACGATCCATTATTGGCCCAGGTGCTAGCTGGTCAAACGGCCTGCCCTGAGGGCGTGGAATTGATTGAACACTTGACTCACTCGAGCCCCAAATACTCCCTATATTCTTTAGAAGAAGGTCTCATCTACTTTCGTTCTCATGTTTGGGTGCCTCCCTCCTTCCGCCTGAACGTATTCCATGCACACCATGATCCCCCTGCGGTCGGACACCCCAGTAACAAGAAATGCATCGATCTGATCAAGCGAACCTTTAATTGGGCAGGGCTGACTAAAGAGGTTCCAACTTGGATCACCGATTGTGTTACTTGTGCTAGGGCCAAGTCAGATCATTCCAGAAAAAATGGCCTCCTGCACCCTTTACAACAAGCGGAAGGTCCATGGACCTCAGTGTCTGTAGATTTCATTGTCAAACTCCCATGCTCCAATAGTTTCACAGCGGTAATGGTGGTGGTAGATCATTTTACCAAATTTTCCCTGTTCATTCCTTGTACTTCTATGATTACATCGGAAGAAATGGCGCGTCTATTTGTTCACCATGTGTTTTTAATGTTTGGCCTTCCCCAGGAAATCGTTAATGACAGGTGTACCCAGTTTACCACCCAGTTTTGGAGTGAACTCTTGTCGATCCTTAAGATAGCAATCTATCAATCTATGGAGTATCATCCCCAGTCTGACGACCAGACTGAGTGGGTTAACCAAGTTCTCAAACAGTACCTGCGTTGTTATGTGGTAGCAGTGCAAGATACCTGGGCCGATAACCTGCCTCTTGCCCAATTCGCAT
Source organism: Massospora cicadina (assembly GCA_022478985.1). Taxonomy (NCBI): domain Eukaryota; kingdom Fungi; phylum Entomophthoromycota; class Entomophthoromycetes; order Entomophthorales; family Entomophthoraceae; genus Massospora; species Massospora cicadina. The sequence goes on along the minus strand of JAKSZP010000049.1, from coordinate 29,569 downwards.
ATAATAATGGGACTCACACTTCCACAGATTTCTCACCATATGAAGCAACGTTGGGTTATAACCCATCATTCTCAGTCGGGGCATGCTTGCGACCAGAAGTGCAAGCTGCCGCAGATCATGCTGGCCATATTCAATTGACCCAAGCTTTAGTGTGATACACCTTACTAAAGCTATCAACAACTACAAGTGATTCGCAGATCATAAGCGCCTTCCAGGTCAAGACTTTAAGGTGGGTTCCTATGTCATGCTCGATATCCGCCATTTGTGTGTCCAAACCCCTTCCCGCAAATTCGCCAGCAAGCGTTCAGGTCCCCACTTAGTGGAGGAGGTATTAGGTAATGGGGCAATTTGATTGAAGCTCCCCGCGCATTGGAAGCAACAACCAGTTTTCCATGTATCCCAGCTGTCGCCCTTCAAGGGTGTGATTCCCTCAGACCCAGAACCAATCATCATAAACAACAAGGAGGAAGCTGAAGTGGAGGCCATCCTGGAATCTTGGAAGTCATAACGATCAGTCCAATACCTCGTGACCTGGAAAGGATATCCAGCTTATGAAAACAGTTGGGTCAAGGCGCGCAATTACGCGAATTGTATGGACCTGGTTGACACTTTCCACACATCCCACCCCAAGGCTCCCCGCCCGCTGTAGAAGGCTGCGATAATTATGGCTATCAAGTTACCCAAAGCGCATAAGAACGTTGCTCTGGTGCAGTTTCCTGGTGGGGGGCCATCCTTTTGGGAAAAGGAAAGGGTAATGTAAGTCTTGGGGAGTGTCCTTTGGCTCTCAATTGAGCTATCTTTCCATTCCCAAGTAAGAAAACACCGAAGAGGATGACAGTACCCCTCATCACCCAAGGCAATCTCACCCACGTAGTTGATGAGCAATGGGTGACAGCCCATCCACTTTGGATCCCACCCCAATTTCCTCACTCACCTCAGAAGAACTGTTGCAGGGAATCAGTGAAATCTGTGCCAAGATTATCGAACTGAAATCAGTCAGATCTAATTCAGGCGGCAATCAGGCTGATGGCTGAAATTTAATTGGTTGTATAAGCATGAAGAATGAAACATTGGCCGATCGCCTGATAGTTCTGATTTGACCCCAAAATCAGCAGAACAAATATCAGGCGCCATCGCTGAGAGTTTGAAACCCTCCAATAGTAATTCAGTCATTGTGCCCGATGAGCCTCTATCAACTAAATGAATGGTTAATTGACCAAGCGTGAGTGGGTTGGCTGTCCCAAACCTATTCCCAACCAAATGGTCCCATCCCTATATTGGATGGCCTTGTGGGATTCCCGTCGCTTGTCAGGCCAAACGCCATCATGCTAACCATCAGAAATGTAATTGACCCCTGGTCCAGATGTTTGAGGTCAAACTGACAGAGACTCAGCCCACTGCCAAAGTTTGCAATGACATTTCCCAAAGAATAAACCCCCCTCTACCATACAATTTGCCGGTTAGGCTGAATTTGTGGATCCTGACCACGTTCCACCAATCAACTACTATTTAATAAGTTGCAAGGCACTGAGAAGATTGTTGGTCAATTTTTCTTACTTTATTTCCCAAATAAAATTTTTGTTAAAAAACCCCAAATTTTTTATCTCCCTCCTTTCAACCACATTCCATATGGTGTTTGCCTGGTGGTCCGCCTCTCCACACTCTGGGTGGGCCATACCAATTCTCTTGGTTACCATGATTCCCTCTATTGCCAATTGGACTCGACAAGTTCAAAATTTTTGGCTCTACAACCCAGTTCGCATGACCTTTCAGCAGCAATATACAGGGATTTTATGGCCCTATGTTCACCAACTACATGAGAAAATCCACCTCTCTTTTACCCCCAACAAAATGGTATTGACAACCAAGAATCTCGCAGAAACTATCCCAGTAGTTTCCACCCCTGTTAGCAGAACTCCTGGGTCCAAAATATTCAGTGTGGTTTGCTGTTGGGGTACTCCTAACCCTGACGTTCCGCCACCATTTTGTGGTATCCTATTCCCCAGCTCCATATCAAGTCATATGGTCGGCAATGCCTCTGGCATTATGGCTTGCTTTCTGGATGCTTACGCACCCTGACTGGCAGGCCGGTCTAAATTTCTTCTGCCGTTTCCATGACAGGGGTGATGCCTGATGGATTTGGGAGGGGGAGATTTTTTGATCATTGTGTTAACCAAATTGCAACTGTTGGGCATTCTGGCCAATAGATCAGTCTTCATACCTTTTCAACCATTTGAAATCTGAGCATTAGGCTGATTGCCACTCAAGTTAGTTGCGATTGATTCCATTTTGGTGATCTCAGCGCAGATTTCACTGATTCCTCATAACAGTTCTGCCAAGGAGAGTGTGGGTACTGAAAGTGGGATCCAAAGCGGAAGGGCTGTTACCCAGCGCTCATCTACCATGTGAGTGAGATTGCCCTGAGTAACAAGGGGTATGACCATCCTCTTTGGTACCTTCTTGATTGGGAACAGAAAAATGGCCCAATTGATGCCCAGAGGACATTCACCGGGATTTACATTACCCTTTCCTTTTTTCAAGGAAAGGGCCTCACCACTGGGAAACTGTACGAGAGCCACATACTTGTGCGCCTTGGGTAACTTGATTACCATTACTGATGCAGGTTTTTGGGGGAAACGGAGAATCTCGGGGTGAAATATGTAGAATGCTTCGACCAGATTCATGCAATTCACGCAATTGCGTGCCTTGCCCCAACTGTTCATATAGGCTGGATACCCTTTCCAGGCCACGAGATATTGGATGAAATGTCGCGATTTCTGGGATGCCAGGATAGCCTCCTCCTCAGCCTCTTCCTCAATTTTGACGATGATCAGTTCCAGTTCCATGGGAATTGCACCTTTGAAGGGTGACAGCTGGGAAACTATTGGGCTTTGGGAGCAAACTCATTGCAAGTTGAGATGTCAGACCCTACTGGCATGGGCAAGATAGCCGCAGCAACTATGGGGTATGGGTTTGGAGTTTTGAGTGGAACAGGACTAATGTGGGCATGGATAATCTTCTTTACAACCTGATTTAGTTGGAAAGAAGGGACCATTGCTGCGCCAATATCTATGAGAAAGGCGGAAATGGTAGAGATTAATGGTTGGTTGATTAAGTCAGGTGAACAGCATTTAAGATTTAGACTGGCCTGCCAGTCCAGATGCCAGAGCACCCAAATGGCAAACCGGAATGCCAGAGGCACTGCTGCTGGTATGACGAATATGGAACTAGAAGGGAGCTTATTTTCAACTGATAAAAACTGAATTTTGGGGAGGGTTGTTTTTATTGAAAAAATTTAAGAAAGGAGAGTTGACTAACAAATTTTCTCATTGTAATGCGACTGATTAAATAGTCATCAATTTGGAGGGAAACAAGCTGGTATCAGGTCCCACAAGTTTGACCTAAGTGGCAAATTATTCGGAAATGGGCAGGTTAGTTCTCTGGGAACTGACATTGCAAAATTCAGCGGTGGGCCAAGTTGTGGTCAGTTCACCTTGAACATCTGAACCAAAGCTCAGCTACATTTCTGATGGTTGGTTTGACAGCATTTAGCCCAACGAGTGGCTGGAATCCCCCAAGACCACCCCACATATGGGTGGACCCATTTGGTTGGGAATAGGTTTGGGACGCCCAACTCACCCATGCTCAGTTGCTGGGCCATTTATTTGGTCAGTGGCATTGCATCAGGCGCAATGCCCAAATTTCCGGCAGGAAGCTTTGAAACCTCGTCAATGGTGTCTGATGCTATTACCTGCCCATTGGGGGTGATGCCTGATGGATTTGGGAGGGGGGAGATTTTTTTGATCATTGTGTTAACCAAATTGCAACCGTTGGGCATTCCAGCTGATAGATCGGTCTTTATACCTTTTCAACCATTTAAAATCTGAGCATTGGGCTGATTGCCTCTCGAATTAGTTGCAATTGATTCCATTTTGGCAATCTCAGTGCAGATTTCACTGATTCCTCATAAAAGTTCTGCTAAGGAGAGTGTGGGTACTGGAAGCAGGATCTGAAGTGGAAGGGCCATTACCCAGCGCTCGTCTACTACATGAGCAAGATCACCCTAAGTAATGAGGAGTATGACCTTCCTCTTTGGTACCTTCTTGCTCAGGAATGGAAACATGGCCTGATCGACGCCCAGAGGATGTTCACCGGGACTTACAATATAGTCCCAGGGTGGCCTTTAGTACTCTTGAGTTCCACTTGCCCTTGTGGTATCTCCTTTGTGTATGGCCATTGGTCCATCTCTGGGTTAATCCAGCAGTTCATGTCTCCCATTATGAAAGTATTTGCTGGTATATTTAGTTGTGTTAGAGCTGTGAGAAAGACTCTTTGGTCATGCGCACTGTTTGGGGCATACACACTGGCTATTGTGTGCACTTCAGTGTACCATGAGAAGGTTATGGCAAGTATGCGGCCATTCAGGAATGAATTTTTGTTAATACAATCAAAGTTTTGGTTTGCATGTACTATCACCCCACAGTGGAGTGAACAAAATGATATTGTTGGGAGGAGCATTTTTTCCCATGCCTCCTCCTCTCCCTGTGGACAGTGGGTTTCCTGCACCGCCAGGATATCCACAGGTAGGTTTCATAGGAGACTCAACTTCTTGGCCTAGGACATTAAGGCCTTGAGTCCCGCTATGTTCAGCATCCCTATCTCTACTGAGATGCCCAATGTGCCTCAGGAGTGGTTATCAGGACCTCCTGGCCCTACTCCCTCGCCCACATTGCTCTCCACTGCACCTCTGCTGTGGAGAGCATAACCATGAGTAGAAGTTGGGGTGTATTCTGCCCCTTTTATCACTGCAGTTTTTGCTCCTCTCTTGGCTTTTCTTGGTTTCAATATGTTATTGTGGTGCACTTGTGGATTTTTATTGGCCACATTATTTTCTTGCACATTCCATTATTGATTTTCCTTCCCAATTGGGTTAAATTCTGCAATTTCTGGGGGTGCACTGAACCCCAATTTTGCTGCATTCATTTCTGAATTGGGGTCTGCTGAATTCAAATTTGGTCAGATTGGGTGTATGGTTTTCTATGGGATCTGATTGGTTCATGGACTCAAATTTCTCTATGTCTTCCTGGATATGCTCCTGCAATATAGTTGATTCCGCTGAGGCCTTTGCCTTGGCTGCAGCTAGCTTTTGAGCTTGTTTAGCCATTTTTTATTCTTTTAGGGAAATAGGGTCAATAATTTTATATTGCCTGTGTTCTCCCCAGTTGAAGGCTTGTGTGGTATCTTTGATTTTGGCATATTCTGAGTCATCTTCACCCATTTCCTCCTCACAGAATTCTATTTCTCTCAGGCTTTCTTTTATAGGGAAAGCATGAATCTTATGCCCAAAGGCCTAGCAGTAGTTGCAAATGGGGAGTGTGCTTTCCACTGTTGTGCAGAACAGCTGGGATTTTTTCCCATCAATTGTGAAGGATACAATGTGGGGGATTTTTATAATATCTTCTACTATATCCTTTTTTGGTGAAATTATTACTATTGCCTTCCCTATACTAAGGGTCAGCATCAGCTGGAACTGTTGTATTTCAAATTGTTTAATTTCTCTGTAGGCTTCCAAGCCTTCTCAGAGATATCTTTTGACTACTGTGCATGCCAGTGTGGTCAGAAGATAGTTTAAAATATTATAAAAATATCCTTGGATTCAGTCCAATGGGTGCATTTGGTTGGGACCAATTGCTGTCTGTTGGGAAGATCAAGTACCACTCTGACCTTCGCTACTTTGTTTGCTTCTTTCACAGTTTCAAACCCAAGATCTACCCAACCTCTGTGGATAGTATGGGTTATTAAGTATACCGCATGCAGGAAAAATTTTTGTTGGGCTTCACCAAACTTTTCCCACATTGTCAGTGTTTCTATGCCCAGGAAAACTTATATCCTATGTTCCACCAACAAAAGTGGTTGCAATTGGGATACTTCCAAATAGCTACAGTATTTTATCAAAAAAATTGATGAAACCTGCAGGAGGTGCCACCTCAGGTTTTTTATTTTTTATGAGATTTTTGTTTGTACCTGTACACTTGGTACCTTTGGGTGGTGCAGGTTCAGGTCCTCTGCCCTTTACCATGTTTGCCCAGCTCTTTACCTTATTATTCATACTTATCTTGCCTGGTATTGATTATCAAATTATGCTGTTTGAATTGAATCATATTACTAAAAGTGATAGTAATTGGGAAGAAAAGTTACCATCGGGAATCTTAGGTAAGATAATGGGTTTGTTATACAATGTCAGTACAGAAATTGGCTTTAACTGGTGCTTATAATCAAAGGATAGTTTAACCCCCAATGAAATTGGACAGAAATAGAAATGACCTCACTTAGGGCCATTTATATCTAGGAAGTATCTGTTGAGAATATTACCGTGTGTGATGTTTAACAATTCCTGAATTCTCTTTGAAGGATAAGTTGCTTTACTTGAGTAAAGATGAATGGTGCTCGTGAGGTTTGAGTTCGAACCCCAACTGGCGACTACTAAACATGCGATGTGAAATGGACAGTCAATATAATTTAATTTGATACCCTTGCCGATAAGGTAGAAGGGTTGGGCTGAGATGGTATGAATTGATACCTTTTTTGAGAGTTCGTAAGTGATGAGTTTAATTCTTCTCTTGAAACTATTGGTGGTGGGGTACCGTTGAAAAGATTTGAAAACAGCCTAGAACCCTACCCAGCCCAGATTAAAGTTGAGGATCTTACTTTCCATAAATATGCATCCCGTTGCACTGAGTTTGAGTTCACCAACCGAATCCATTGTCCATGGATACTCGGGTCTAACTTGCTAACCAGATATTTTAATCCTAATGTGATTATATACTAACCCCTAAAGTAACCAGGATGGTGGACAAAAACATAATCTAAATCATCCATATTTCCCTATTTTATAGTCTCTTCCCATCCGATAGTCACTATCGGTTAATTCGCCGACTCGAATAAATCACCCAAACCATAAAGGGTAAACTATAGATGCCTCAGTTACTATTTAATTTATCTATCTCAGATCCAAATTCCAATCTCATTCAACTTGCCCTAAAATCGACTATCAATTTCTAATATTAGACTTATCTTTACTCCAGCCATCACGCTAAAGTACATATTATACCCCTCAGATCAAACTGCTGCCACTACGCATTCATGTACAAATTATAGATCTTATTGAATCTTTACCTTTACCAGAAGAACAATACGTCATCAGTCCTAAATCTCACAAACAATCTATGCAGTAGATGCTATAATTTAAGGCTAGCCGTTTCAATGATTTACAATTCGACTCTTATTTAAAACATTGATGACATTACAATTTAAAATTCTAGCCTCATTATAATTTAATCAGATAACATGAAACCTTTATATAGCCCTCCCATCACAACATCCTTACTACCTCAAGTGAGGCTAAAGTTGGCCAATCAGCTCCTAATACGCTTGCGTTAATTTACTTGCGGTAGAAGGTTATGTTTGAGGTGGGCCAGACTGTACATAAAAAATTTCATCTCAAAGTTAATGCTAGGCTTAATGCTTTAAATGGTTCGAATCTTAAATACTAGATGACATTAGCTAGCTAGGATTATCAGTCTTAAACTAAAACTAGTAGTTTATTACTGTAATCAAATCAATTTTCTAAATCTGTATCAGATAATTTATTGAGTGGAGAGCCGAGTTGTTAGATGCACCCAATAACCGCAAGTCACATATCTACTTAAAAAAAAATTGTACTGACTGACTGACATCTGAAACCTTCGAGTCTGATAGGTTAAATCTATTTGGGTGAGTGGGTGAGAATTGGCAAATATTATCGAATCTGAAACATTCGAGTATGATAGGTTCAATTTATTTGAGTGAGTGGATGATAATTGGTGAATATATCTATTAATTCACCGAATTGCTCATCTGGAACCATCGAGTCTGATAGGTTTAATCTAATTGGGTGAGTGGGTGAGAATTGGCAAATAATTTCGAATCTAAAATTATCGAGCCTGATGTGTTCCATCTATTTGGGTGAGTGGGTGAGAATTGGCGAATATTATCTAATAAATAGCTAATTGCTCGCCCGAAACTCAACAAAAATCAGTTAGATTTTAAGTAGATTGAGTAGTTAGGATAATCAGCTCACCAACCACGAGGGCAACAGCGAAGCTGTTAGTCCGAGTGGCTCGAGAGTAGTGCTGGCACAGCCTATAGGCTACAATGTGAGCTTATCATCTGATAAACTAAATACTGTAGCGAAGTATGGGTATCTGGATGTTAGGTTTATAAATTTTAAAAACCTGCCTAATTTGGTTCACCTAATTAATAAAATACTTTTGGCAAGTTAAGTAGAAGTTGATTTAGGAGTTTGGAAGATATGTCATACTCAATGATTTTAAGTATAAAGAAATGTTTCGGGTAACAGCTTGGTGTTATTTGATTGATTTGATGTTTATTTTGTTTGGCCGAGTGGTTGATGGCTTTTGGTTGAATCGATAGGACACAGTTTAGTTTTGAGGGGTGATTAGTTGTTGGATGATTTGATAAGTTCAGTTAGGTTTAGCTGAGTGGTTAATGGGTTTTGGTTGAATCGATTGAGCAATTAGATTTGGCTGAGTGGTTATTATTTATTTATAATAATATAAAATCAAAATAGATAAATTTGAATATCTAAATTTTCTAGACACCGTAGCGAAGCACGGGCAATGAATGGCTAGTCACTTAACTTTATTCTGGAATCAGATTAACTGTATTGGATTTTCTTTGCTCAAAATGAAGCCTTACCATGCGATAGTATTGACAGCTTTAGACCTATATCAATAACTACTTTTATCTGAAGCTCTATCTGGCTATTGCTGTACCCTTGATAATGTCAAATAGACATTGCATTTGTCTCTCAGGCCCCTTTACAAAAAATATAAGTCGATGAAATTATAGGTATCACTAATAAAACTTAAAGTACTTTACAGGTTGTTCTATACCTCGCTCAAGTTGGAACAATCTGATATTACACCAGTATTTAATATTAATAAATGAGACTTTGTTATCTTGCCTTATTATCAATATTGTTATAGACAAAAAAGTTATACCCTACCCTATATCACTATGTATACTTATAGATAATATGAACATATATGCAAAGTATGCCTATTCCCTCTTCAAGTGCTTATAGGTATCATACTCTGAATCTTTAGTCTTAAAGTTTAGATTAATATTCTCTTAGACTTTCTTTATTCTCAGCATTACTTTTAAAGAAAAGTCAAAAAAGTAAAGTAAAACTAAACTTTATACCTCTCGCTGCCAATTCATCCCCAATACCTCAGATCTCCTGTTGGCTGCTCTAGTGTGGGCAGCAGATCCCCCAGTATACTTCTCACTGGACAGAAAATGTGGGTGTCATTTTGTCCTACAAAAGCCTTGGGGCAATTTGTTCCTCCCAAAGATCTTGACCTCCATTTCTATGCTCCCAGGTGGTGCCTCATAGTCACTGGCGCTTCCCAGGAGTAACATGCATTTTCAGCCTTTGGGTATAATATAGGAACTTTCCCATACATAAATAAAGCTATAATCAGATTATCACAGGCAGTGATGAAACCTGATGGCTTTATCAACTTCCACCCATATAAGGGTATTTCAGTCTAGGCTTTACTTGCAAAGCCTAAGTTTCCACACAGCAGCAACTGTCCCCCTTTTATTCCAGGGCACCCCTCTACCAACCACTCAAACCTGGTTACCAGCAGATACCACTATGATGGTTCAGTTTACTAGTTTCTCCACCCATCTTCCCCCCAATGTTCCCATAAGGAGCTGATAGTTGGTTTGGTAACCTACACCCCCAACCTCATCCTTCAATTATGATCTTAAATGAAGCCATCCATCAAAAAGGTCCACAGGTGCAATCTATGATATTCCTAAGTTCTCATAAAAATTTAAGTTTATTTCCCTGACTATCAGACATCCAAAATGCCAAGAAAAGACTTAGCTTCCATTGAGGGTACTAAAATACCCACAATAGCCATAGTCTGCATGGCATCGCCATTATGATTAATTGTAAATAAGATCCTCTAAGGGATAGATGAAGGAAAAACTAGGCTATGAACATTAACACTGTTCCAACCAATCAGCTGAGGAAAGGTAATAGACTTGACCATGCCTCTCTCACTAAGAGGAGACTGGTTGTGTATATGGAGCATCTGTTTAGACCATCCAAGATGGAGCTTAGAATCAAAAGCAGGGGTGGCATGGGCTTCCACTTGTTAATGGGGAACAGATTACAATTCATCGTTTCATCTTTGAACTGAAATCTCCAATAGTCCACATTTTTATGTTACTTTCTTCAATTTCAATTTGATTAAAGCTGTTTAAATTAAATGGTTGAATGTTCATTCCAGGATGAGAATCTATATGTGTTCTTTAAAAAGAGTGGTTGTTGCAACAATTCTTTGGGGTGGTTTACTTTTTCTTAGCTGATGGATGATAACACTGTAAATATCAGATAAATGGCCATCGCCATTATGAAGATCAATGATTTTCTTTCTGCTAAACATCACAATCAAGCATTTTATTTTGAGAAAAAAACAGTTAAATTTCCACCGCTGCATTGCACATCAGTTTTCAATCCATGTCCTCAGATCCACCGCCTGCTGCCCCAGTGTGGGCCAGAGGTGATCCACCTCCCAGCGTTTCTGCCCTGCAGGAAAATGCATTTGGATGGGCTCTGTGGGATCCACAAATGGAGGCCACAAATAATTTTTCAGAGGGAGAAACTTACTTTTTAATAAAAGTATAAAATAATGTTTATTTAAAGTTTTTATATTTTTTATTATTATAAGCGCAGAAAAACCAAGAAAGGCCCCTTATTGATACTAGCTTTTCCTATTTAAACTAGTTCAATTTTCAAAACCATCGATATTTGAGGTAAAAGAATGCAAAGCTCAGTTGTCTAAACTAGGGAATATAGGTTTTTGGCCTATCAGATTGAGGATAAAAATTTTTGAGGCAATACCAACCCATGCGGTAATGATTGGATGAATTTTATCCAATCACCAGTGAGTAAAATCTTTTCACCTCGGCAGTGGTCAGACTTGACTGGTAATGATTGGGTAACTTGGTGATAGTTGGACTCAGATGGTAATGATTGGCTAATTATTACCCTATCATCTTCGAGTAAAATCTTTGCACCTCAGCGGTAGTTAGACTCAGATCATAATGATTGGTTAACTTGCACCCAATCATCAATGGATAAAATCTTCTTGCCTTTTGGAGGTTCCAATCCATGCGATAGTATACTCCTCATATTCGACTGAGGAGTCAGAGTATTTCTATTATTAATATTTACTGTTTTAAGCCAATTTTTGTGATAAATCATATTTTTACAGTTGTCAAGATTCCACCAAGAATCCGCCAGGGTCTTTTCACGGTGGGTACTCATATTACTGAAATCCTCATTATTCTTTGATGATTGGGCAGGAGATGGGCCAATCATAATAGCAGATTTGGGAGCCCTAATACCTTCAACATTCTTTTCTTAAGTTGAGAAAGAGAATATCCAACATGCTCAAAAGTCCTCCAAACTATACTAGCCAATTTGTCTCTCTCCAGGACTTGGTGCTTCACCTTGTGCACATCCACCTTACTTGCTTTCATCCTCTCATCCTCTCTAGATCCATCATTCAATTTTGCCTCCATGTCAACTACAGGTGTTTATTCCCATATGCCAACAAAGCAATAATCAAACTTGTCACCACTGGCTTTGTGCCAGTCAGCTAATCGGTTTCCACCCTTTTAAAGGCTATTTTGATATAGGAATTTAAAATGGATGAGTACACTGCACTGGCAGCATTGACTCCTCTAATTTATAAAAATTCCCCCATCCCTACTACCCAAACTCGTCTCCCTGATGACACCACACTGGTGGTGTAATTTTCTAAACCTCTCTTTGCATCTCCTGCCCCAAATTTTGTATGAAGAGTTGATGTTGGGGCTTTTGGCTTATGGCACTCAGCCCAACCCAGTCTTCACCGTTCCTTCTGGTGCAGAGCGCCTTGCTGCCCTTCAATCCACTTTCACCATCATCCCAAATCACTCTGCCATTGCCCAACAAATTCACCCGCATGCTCACATCACTGTAGCGCTAGAGCTTTTTTTTGGGCTCATGTAAATACCAGTCAACAGATTTGTGCCCTCTGTTTTGAGCTTGATCACTCTAAAAAAGTCCTTCCCCCATGCCACTTCACCTGTTACTAATTCTGAATCCTTTTCAGCGGCATCCAAATGGGGTGTTTTGTTTCCTCCTCCCACCCAACCATATCACTTTCTGGGCCAACGTGGGAAATCAGCCCCTATCAAAACCTCCTACCATACTCACCACCCTGGACTCAACCCAACCAATCAGAGACAGACTTGGACCACCATTCACACCCAAGCATCCACCCATTCTCCTACTACCACCCACCCAAATTCTGCCTCCACTATTCTTGTGAACCAAAATCCTTGGGACCTATTGGAAGAGGTTGATGAATCAGGTAAAATTGTCACAAAAGAGGATGATGAATCCGGTGAAAACCCAAACCCAGCTGAATATAAATGGGCTGATTTTTATAATTCTGACTTTGACATAACCCTCTCACCCAGATTCTATGCTCCTAAACCCAATGTCATTCCCTTCCAAAGTGACCACCAGCTTGCCTTAGCAGCGGTGGCCTCGCCCATTGCTACCGCCTCTGCAAAGCAGTGGCACAATTAGTTGATCAATTTAATGAAAGGCTGAGCACAAGTGACTTCCCCCTGATTTTCCCATAGTAGCACAGGAGGAAATTACCAAATTAGCTAATGATACCAATGCCGCTGTCATGCATGTTGCAAAGCTAGCAGCATTCAACTCAACTTCTAAAATCACCTGACAAAATATACCCAGTTTGGTCCAACTCCCAGATGCCCACCTTCAAGCTAAACATCATGTTGTAGCTTTAGTTGAGGCTGTCTTCCGGGCTGATCTCGAGGTAAATAGCCGTTATTTCAAACACCTTTTACCACACCACGCTGATACCCCAACGCCCTTGCTCTCAGCTTTTGTCCGCTTCTACAACCAATATGAATCTTTCATGAAAAATAAGTCTGAAGAAGAGCTGCCTGACCCTCCCTCTCTTCTGCCATGGTGGGTTAGTGGTACTCCGCTCCCTGCCTGGTTGGAGGTTTTATTTTGTAAAAGTAAATGAGGCGGGTTGACCTTGGGACAAATATACCACACCGAGTTTTTTAGCCTATGCTGGTTTTGAACCTATTTTAATTAAAACCCAACCCAGAGTTGAGCAGGAAACACCCGCTATGCTATCCACTCCTCTTTTGTTTTGTTTTGTAGTTCCATTCATTTGGTTTCTTTGTTAATCTATGAGTATTGGTACTGTCCATCTCCTGGACAGTGTACTTCAAATAAAATTTAAAAATTTAAAAAATTAAAATTATGGAGATTAATGATTGAGGACCAGCTATAGGTTGTGGCAGTTTCATCAAAGAGGAAAAAATTCTAAAAACCAATAAACTTTAAAAGTTTTTCTGGAATGGAACTCATTTCTATTTTATAGGATAATAAAACATAACCCAGCACTCTACCATAAGCAGAATGGTAGGTTACTATAATTGTAAAGGAATGAAGAGGGGTGGCTTTGTAGCATTGATGAAATATGGGTGCACAAGTGTTCCACATGATGCTGATAACTTTGCGCAAGGCCTTGCTCATTATTCTGTTCTTTGACTTCCTTAGAAACTGAAGTAACTTTTTTAGCGGTTCATCCTGGCAATTTTCGCCAAACTTTAAATAATTGCAGACAATTTTATTAAGGTTTTAAATACTGTTTTGTTCACAGAAATTAGTTCAATTGTAAAGTCCAAGGGGTATTGGTTTTGGACACTTGGGTACTTTTCCCTAGATTGAGTGCTATGATTTTGCCTCTTTTGAGGATTCAATTTTAATCCACTGATTTTCTTGCAGGGTTTTTGGCACATGCTCTTAATTTTAACCAAATAGGATGTCTGACATTGGGATACTAATGGAGATAATATTGACTCTACCTTCTGTGAATATTCCCTCAGTGATAAATTAATTGATAAAGAAGTCATTTCTACACCAAAACATAGATTTTCAGAATCTATTACTAAAACTAACGTAGCCGCTTTTAATTTAGATGAATAACAGCCAATATTCTTTTGAAAATCATATTGATTATCAGATGACATTAGTTGAAAGAAGATTATATATGAAGAGAGCTTAGAAGTCCACCTTATCAAAGAAAAGATCAATTATTTATAAATATTCAAAGTTTTTAATTAAAATAACAGCACTTAATTTATTTTAAAATAATTTTGTTTAACTGTTTTAAGTGTGTTATAAATTTGGCGGAATCATTAAGATAACCCATAAGGTTTTAGCGCAGGATCAAGCCCACTGAGCAATGGACAGACAATATGGAGATTGTCAGCACACGCAACAAACCTAAAGATTAAAATAAAAATATTAAGCAATTGCTTCAGCCACACTATTCTTTTTATTTCATATAAAACAGCAGATTTCTTCTGCTCTGCTCACTTCTTCCTATTAACAATCCTCCTCTTTCAATCTTCTCATCTCTCATATATGTTGCAACTTTGGTTGAAACTAATCCTTTTGCTTAGACTATTTATTCCACCATATTCTCATTAGTTCCATCAGAGTCTACATTCAAAAAAAATTTATGATCGCCTAGTTTGAGGCGATTTACCAATTATTTGACATACATCAACATCTTCTAATCATTTTATTTGGAAGTGATCCAATAACCATCCACTCTGACCCAATATTGCCTCATCACAAGGCGCTTGTATATTCATACTCTATAATTATTGTCAGAAGATTCTAGCCAATCCGCCATGGCTATTTTGGGCTTATTGTCCAGTCATATCATAATTTCAACATTACCTCCCTTGACTGGACAATAAGGTTCCTATTGCTTATACACCCAAAGGAACTTTGCATGCATTCAGTTAATAATCCAACCGCTTGTGGGGTACTTGATGGTATAGGCGTCAATACCCATTTTCTCAATAAATTTGAGCGGATTAATCCAAATACTGGCCAATTTGTGTTTCTGCCCAAACTCATGTTGATCATGAAATATAACCATGTCCCCATCTTTGAACTAGACTAGCCCACTACGCATACCTGATTGGCAGCCTGACTCTTTATCTTCTTGGTAATCTGAATAAGTACGCTTTGGTTTGCAATTTTATTAGTATGTTGTCTAGGGTTGTCAAATAACGTTGTGGGTTATTCTGCCAGTATCTTCTACACAGGCATAGAGAAGCACTGGAAGAGCAGGGTGTCATCCATACAGTAATTGAAGGGGCTCTTCCCCGTGGTAGAATGATAGCTAATGTTATAAGCAAAGACAGCGGTGGATAGGATGGAACTCCAGTCTGAAGGTCTATCCACTACTAGTTTATGGAGTATGTTCAAAGTTTATTAACTCGCTCAACCATTCCACTAGAATCAGGGCGGTATAGAGTTGTTAGAACCCTGCGGATGGCCATAAGCTTGTTCAGCTTTGGAAGGATGTGGAAAGTGAAGTTAGTTACATTATTGGTAAGGAGGAATTGAGGGCAGCCAAGTCACTGGATTATATATTCCATTATGAACTTGGCCACTGTGACATCCCTCAAATCCCATATTGCCCTTGCTTCAACCCAACTGGTTAAGTGATCAATCGCCACCAGAGTGTACTTGGACTGTTTAGCTCCTGTTGGCAGAGGGCCAACGACATCAATGGAAACCGTATGGCAAGCAAAGTGCAGTTTCACTAACTAGTATGAGGTCTTCTGGAAAAACAGCCTTTCCACTTGGCACTGGTGGCAGCAGGAGATAGTTTTGAAAACATTTAAGTTCATGATTTATCAGCAATATTGAGGCTGCAACAATAACATTGACTTTTCACATGCCACCATGTCTGAATGCCTTATGTGCGCTCATAATAATACCAGGCTGTGCTGAGGGTCGCGGGAGATTCACCGTAGAATTGCCAATCCACTTGTACAACTCCCCATTCCGCTGAAAGGTATTAGCTTACATTTCATTTAGTGCCTTTATCACTTGTGGCAGTTCATCATTGTGTTGGCCTCTGAGCATTTTATTGTACATTGCATCACTGAGATCTGACATAACTGCAATTGTTGGTAATTTTGATAAGCAGTCTGCATTTTGGTGTTTGGCTCCAGGTCAGTGAATGATCTCAAAATCTTAAGCCTGCAGTTTAAGGCCCATCAGGCTAGACGCCCCTCAGGCTCTTTGAGGTTCTCAACCAGTGTAATGAGGCATGATCCATAACAACTTTGAACTTGACTCCATGCGAATATACCCTGAATTGCTTATATGTGTAGATCACCTCTAAGCACTCCCACTTGGTCACAGTGTAATTGCGTTTATGGCAGTTCAAGCTAGGATTTCAGTATGCAACCAGGTGATCCTCCCCTTCATCGTCTTTCTGGGACAGAACTGCCCAACAGCGGAAAGGTATGCATCCATCTATACAATAAAATCCTTTTCAAAGTTCAGATAGCATTGCACCGTCGCATTGATCAAAGACATCCAAAGTATAAAAAGAGCATTGACAGTATTCCGTACATTTGAACATAACATCCTTCTTTAGTAACTCAAACAGTGGACCTCCAATAAAACTAAAGTTGGGTATAGAATGTCAGTAATAGCTGACCATCCCAAAAAATACCTGGATGTCAAACTTACTGTTGGCATAGTCATATCCTGGATAGCCTCCACCTTGGCGGGTTGAGGTTTCAGCCCTGTTACATCTACTAAAAACCCAAGGTAATTCAGCTGGTTTTGAAAAGTGGCAATTCCAGGGCTTGATCTTGATGTTGACCTCAGCCATCTGGTGGAATATCTCCTCCAAATGGGTAAGGTGCTTAGAAAATGTGAGGGAGAATATATTGATGTTATTGAGGTACACTAGGATGCACAACAGCTTCAGGTCGCCAAAAATGGTACACATGGCCCTCTGGAACGTAGCTGGGGCGTTACTAGCCCTTAAGCATACAGGTCAGTAGGAAAAGCCCTTGGATGTGATTACGGTGCACTTCTCCTGTTCCACTTCAGGCAGTTCAATTTGCCAGTAGCCTGATATCAAGTCCATCACCAAGAAGTACCAGGCTCCAATTAACTGATCTAGAGCATCATCAATCCTCTGAAAGGGGTATAAGTCCTTTTTGGTGATGCTGTTAAGCTTCTGGTAGTCTATTACTACTCAATTGGTGCCACCTTTTTCTTTACAAAAAGAACGGGCAAAGCCCACAGACTTTTAATTGATTTTGAGCATCCCTTGCTCCAGCAGCTTCACAATTCTTTTCAGTTACTACTTCCTTAGCTGCCCTCAGTTAGCGGATCAACTGCGACCTGATGGGGGATGATCCCCAGTGTCCAATCAATGAACCACCCCCAAGCGCACCCTAAATCATGGTCATTGAAAGCAAAAATCTCCTTATATTTTTTAATAAAGATATTGCCTGATCCTTCTATTCTTCCTTTAAACCAAGTTTTTTTGCGGAACCACCATCATTAAGCTGGGATGTGAATCTACTGGTAAACCAATTCATAAAGTGACCCAAACTCGTGAACCTGAAGGACTTCATCAACAGGGTTAAATGTAAATGCACCACTATTTAGTGTCAGAAAATTTGCAGGGGTTCCATTTGTAGATTTGCAATAGAATTTTGATCTCCTCATGACCTGGTAGTATAATACCTGGAGCCACGCAAGGCTTAAGTAATGATTGCTGGTAAGGACCAATAACTTCCCCATAGGGCCTGGCTTGTACTTCTACCTCCAACTCAGCGCTTACTATTACTTGATGACTTGAGGGAATGGATATAGGCACAGCCGCTTGGAGAGGCAATCCTTGATATTTATATATCTGATGGGGGAGAGTACAGGTCTTCTTCTTTAGTCAATGGTAGTGCACTGGTATTACATTTTCAATATAGGCAAAATTGACTTGTCCCATATGCATCAGATCTTTGGAACTCCGCTCAAGGTAAAGTAAATTGGGATCTGCTGCAATATAATTTTATTGTCTCTTCAATCATGTCAACAACAGCACCAAATTGTCACATAATGAAGTTCAAATTAGCAGGTTGTAATAGCTGTTTGGTAGCACTATCACTGGAGCTACAATGACGATTGACATAAACTGCAAGTGCAACGCACTATACGTCCTTCTGAGATTGTGCTCTCAGTTTCAGCGGTCTCATACATCATTCAATGATCTACATATTGTTTAGTTGTCAGCTTTGACACCAACTTAATATAAACTATGTTGACTGGGGCGCCCATATCTATTATAGCATGAAATCAGGTTTTGGCCACAACAATGTCACAGTATGTACATTCAAAATTAGAAGATTTTTGACTTTCAAATATGTGAACATATAAAAGATATATTTTAAGAGCATCATTATCTCCTTGCCAACTTTGGGGTATTCTTGATGATAGCATCTACTGGAAGGGCGATGTTTACTTCATACAGGGAAGGTGCATCAGAGGAGGAGTCAAGCTTATCCAAGGAAACTTGATCGAAAATTTGACAAGTATATGGCTTCAGTTGCTCCAGAGATCCTTCTTCCGCCATATCCTTGGCCTGCGCTCAGGTCAATATATTCACCCCTCCAACCAGCTGCTGATATAGAAATGTGTCATTGTACTGAGGGACTTCCACCAAATGTTCATTAATAGGTTCAGGTTGGACGTTTGAGGTTGGGATAACGGAGGTGGAGAGTCCCATCTCTACTCCGCTCTGACTTTTCCCTGGTAGTACTGGTCCTGATGTACATAATATCCCCACCTATTGGGGCAACCCCATGCCAGGTGCTCAGGGCGACTGCATTCAAAATTTAATACCCCGTAGGGCCTACGTCCATGATTATTGTAAGTTGCCCACACCAAAAGTTGTACTGTAGGTGATTGGTGTAAACAGGTCCATGTCTATAGAATGACTGCAGACGGTCAGCATAATTAAACCCAGGTTAGTAGTTGGGCTGTTGACGATAAGCAGGTCCAGGGTGGAAGTTATACTGCTGGGGGTACTCACAGAATCTGAACTGGATGGAAAATTCCCCTAAATAAGAAGGTCCTTTGATGGCAGTGGTATGTTTCCACTTTATATTAGGTGGAGGGAAGGTAGCGGATAAACAGCTCAAAAAACTGAACATTTTTGAGCAGGGGTACCTCGTCATCTAACATCAGGGTCATGACATTGTAAAGCTTGCAGTATGGCTTTACTGCGGATGTCATTGCAATGCACATGTCAGATTTGGATAAGGTCACTGCCATGATTAACACATGGGCTTCTTCCATGTCTTGATCATAAATTGAGGTGAGGCATTTATTATGCTGGAAATCTGATGGTCAAGAACTCAGCCTTCTTCTGCGACATCTTTGCAGCTCCTCCAAATAACTTCAGAACAGTACCCATCACTTCACGGTATGTAACAATATTGTTTGGAATATAGAAGGTGACTTGGTTGGCACTTCCAACATTTAAGGTGGACATTAACAGTTTAGCTTTACGCCAACCTGAGTCTCCTTCCATTGAAAAACTCAAATTGCTTTAAGAACCCATAACTATTCCCATTGCGATCAAATGAAGGCAGCTTATCAATACACACCTCCTAAAGAAGCTCATCATGACTTTGAATACAGCATCCAAGACAAGTTTAATTTCCACATATTTGGTTGGCACAGTGTGTTGGAAGGATTCCCTGTCAGTGCAGGCCTGATGTAACATAGCGACGCCTGGAGCATTTTATATACTTTTATATTTTTGGTGTTGATCAATGGTCCCCCTGTAGTGAGCACCACTGTTGTAAATTTGGCGGAATCGTTGAGATACACCATAAGGTTTTTGCGCAGGGTCAAGCCCAATGTGCAACGGACGGATAATATGGAGATTGTCAACCCATGCAACAAACCTAAAGATTAAAATAAAAATATTAGCAATTGCTTCAGCCACACTACTTTATTAATTTAATATAAAACAGCAGATTCCTTATGCTCCTCTCACTTTTTCCTTTTACAATCCTCCTCTTTCTATCATCTCATCTCACTTATATGTTATCAACTTCAATTGATACTGTACCCTTTTGCTCAGACTATTCATTCTACCATATTCTCATTGGTTACAGAAGAGTCTACATTCATTAAATTCATGCTCTCCTAGTTTGAGGCGATTTACCAATTATTCATTATGCATTGACATCTCCTAATCACCTTATTCGAAAGCAATCCAATAATCATTCATTCTGACCCAATATCACTTCATCCAAGGCGCTTGAATATTTGTACTCTATAATTATTGTCAGAAAATTCTAGCTGATCCTCCATGGCTATTTTGGGCTTATCATCCAGTCACATCATAATCTTGATAAAGTAATTCTTTAATAACTGAGTATTAAAGAATATTCTGTCTATGAGACCATCTAGTACTAAAAAAAGAATATCCTGTCTCCCAGAACTACAGCTTTAAGCCCTATTATTTTGGTTACATGGCTGGTTGATTATTTTCCTTTTCCTTGAGAGATATCAAACTCAATTGGTTGAGTATTTTCTAATGTTTTGAGAAAAAAGTGATTCTCACTACAGGGAGCTCTGAACTGTTGCAAGTGAAAATGTCTGTACCGCAATTGAGAATAATGATAGTCAAAATGATATTCATGATCATCCTAGAATTATTATTTATTGGGTCAATAAATCTAGATATGAAGTAACTTCTTTGCAGCCTGAATCCTTGGAGTTTCAGGCTACTTTGGAATTAATTTCCTTATGCTAATCAGCTTAAGTATTGAGTTATGTCAAAAATATTGGAAATACAATTCCACAGTTACTTAATGGTATTTATTTCAATAAAGATCTTTCTCTCCACTCCAGGACTTCTATTACCCTCTACAATATGCATAATGTATGATTCAAACCAATCAATGGCTAGTGAGTTGGCAACTGTACTTATTTGTTATCTTCTTTTTTCGTACATCCTGCATTGCATCATCATCTTCAGATCCATGTAGTACATCCTTTTGAGTTAAACAGAAAACTAGGAATGTCTCATGAATTACACTCAGCAGTAAGACTTTTTCAATACTGCTTCAGCCTATGTTTGTGTTAACAGAGATCCTATTCAGGACAATTGGCGTTTGATAAGTGAGGATAAAGTGTAACTTGCCCTAATTGATAGTGGAATCTCTGGGTATCTTGATGATCAACTTAATCAACGATTTCAAGAGTATGATGTTGGTTGGGCTCATAAAACAATCAAATAAAAGTCATGTTATGATCATTGCAGCAACATTGTTAGGAATTAACCCAACAAGACGTCATGTAAGGGACTCTTTGGGACAGGGGGACTGAAGATGCTTTCAGCTCAGATGGAAGACAAAGGCCCCAGGATCCAAGAACCAATTATCCTGTATCAAGAGATGATGGTTCATAGTAAGAAGATATATCCAAAGTTTTAGCTACATTGAAGTCTCAATTAGAAATGGTGTCTACTGGATGCAAGGTCCACCTCAATGGAAGACCCTTTGACCCTTGACTTACTTTGTGTGCTTTTTCCTCTGAGATGGATATTTTTCTGCATCTTACCAAAGTTGTTAATGGACATCTACGCTGATTGAATGACAATTGTAAACGCCTTGATGACTGAGTAAACCAATGTGAAGTTCAATAATGAGCCTATCAAATTGAGATTCAGACTTTGAAAGAGCAACTCACTCAAAAGGCTCCGGCATCCTCCTTAAATCAAATTGGAGAGAAACTCAAGAAACTAGAGACAATCTGCAGACAATTCATCTTACTAGCTCCACCAACTGAAACTGATATTGAATCCTCTGCTCTTAGAGTGGTCGCTGGTATTAGTACTTTATTGACCATGGTGACTTCTTCTTTCAAACCTAGTGTTAAGAAACTTAACTAAATCAAAGATTTGTGTGTTTCAGATGAAGGCAATTGAACATGATCTGATGTTATAGACGAAAGTATTGCTGGGATAATCCCTGACTAAATTCAAGATCTTATGATATTGTGGATCAACCACAACTTGTGTGACCAAATATTACTCAACTGAAACCCCTTATTGGGGTTCAAACCCAATCTATGCAGTAATCATAACCTGTTTTACAGACGTGACCAGCATGCCGCAGAATCCTTGATTGGTAATGAGTATAGACCTTGTGTTAGGATTCTCTCTTGATTAGGTGAAAGCCTTGTCCAGGGGGAAGGTCAATATATTAATCTGAAGGGCCAAATTCCAAGTGACCTAATGATTTTGAGATTAGAGTTTGATTCTATGTTCTCAACTGGTATACTAAATTTGGTCCTTTACCTGAATTATTCGAATTCAGGGAATATTTACATTTCTAAGTTGTTATCTAATCTTATCCACACTTTTATCTATTCCCACCTATCCCAGTATCAGGACTTTCCTACAGGTCCCATGACAATACCCTTAAAATCCCTCTTTTTCCTTTAATTTCCAAGCACTATAAATTTTGCTTGATTACTCTAAATAAAGTACTTTTTTTTACGCCTACTTCTGATATAAATTCGTAATTATAGGTTTTTATTAAAAATAAATAAGCCATGAAGTTAAACATGAGAGCAAACTTCAAAGCCCTGCATTCAGATATACGCGTCGCCAGTGATTCCCCTCTGGTGGCCCAACACCTTGGCTTGAAACGCTTGGAGATTTACCAAGAAAAACTCCCTGATCTCCCTATATTCTTATTTCTAAGAAAATAAACTTTACACTCTTTTTGCATTTTTTGTATTAGCCCAAACTCTATTCATTTAGAGAAAATTCTTTTTGGTAAAGAAAAGGTAAAATTAACGCCTATCACCCAGGAACCTTGGGTCTCCTGGCTTCTTAAATAAAGGATGAGTTATTCAACTACCCCTACATCCTGACGAAACTGGTGCTCTCTGCCAGGTATACCCTGAGTTCACGGTGAATTTATTACAATAAACAATAACAATTCAGCTTCAGATCCCTCTTTGGATCATGAACGCCTTGGAAACATGGCACATTAAACCGCTGTAATATGTGGCTCAGATCAAAGAATGCTCACCATTAAGCAACACAAACTCAAACATTATGATGCAACTACCAATCTAAGAAATTAAAATTTTCAGTTACCTCCGCTTGTCACCATAGAATTGGTTCTTTGTGTCACCCATGATTGGGTAGATTTATTAATTAAAGTTATCAATGACATGCGAAGTCAAGTGGATGCTATTCATCCTCACAATTATGCCACAGTACCAGATTCTTTTTAGGTGAAGAAGCACCCCCAGTGTCAGTTAACGTTATTCAGCCTCTAACCCTTCAACCCCCCAGTGGTACATTTAAACCTTCAATCAAATAGAAGTACTTTCCAGGTTGAGGGAGAATTTTCTCTTTCCTATTATGTTATAAAAGTGCTATGGAATAAGCCACTGACAACCAACGGCTCAAACACAAAACTGTCTTAGTCACGTAGCTCAAGACATTATGGTACCTCATCTTATGCATTGCCATACTTCAAATGGTGCCAAGACTGCCTCGCTTCAGAACTTTGGAGCAACCTAACTTTATCCAACCAAAAGCAAAAATTTTATGGGCATAAGCCCTAATTGAGTAGAAGCCATCACTGAGTTTGCACACCAATTTTATCTAGAGGCTCAAACGTTGGTCACTGGAAATTATCTTATGCTAGATGATGATATCACCTCCTCATTGTTGGCATTTAAAATATACCTATACTTTACTCTATATTTAAGTGGTAAATTCTAACTTGACGTCTCTCCTCCATATCAAAGAAGCCACCTTGGAGATTCCTGTTGACCTATTTCATCCCCTGGGCCACCTCGTTTTATAATTAATAAGCCCTGGCCCCAAGTGTTAATAGTTACACCTTTCGCTTCACCTACCCCCCAGATTATTCTGCACCTTCTGTAAGAAAACTACACTAAAAGCTCTTACCTTTTTCTTTCCAATTGACATCACATTTAGAAATTTTTGCAAAAAAGAAAACCTTTAATCTTTCCACCGCCACCTCCACAGTATCAATTTCCCATTTATGCCCTAGGATCCACCACCTGCTGCCCCAGTGTGGGGCAGCGGTGCTCCACCTTCTAGCATTTACCACCTATCAGGCAAATGTGTGCGGATGGGCTCATCCAGTCTTCCAAATACTTCTGGCCAATTTGTCCCTTCAAGGGACTTAGCACTGCACCTCGCACATGTCAATCCAACCCCCCACCCCCTAGCCCTACTTTGATCAGTATCCACTTTTGCTCCATGTTGAGTATGGTCGCCTCTTCCCTATGCTGACAAAGTGGTTATCAAGCTGGCAGTGGGCACCTTTGCACCAGCAGGTTTTATTGACTTCTGCCCTTACAAGGGCTACTTTGATATTGGATTACCACCTGAAGAGGATGCGGCTGCTGTTGCAGCCACGCCATTAATTTACAAAAACACACCCATTACCACCACCTGAACTCATCTCCCCAATGATACCATACTCATGGTGACCTTTACAAACCTTCCCTCACACCTTCCCACTCAAACACTACATGCAGAGTTGATGTCATGGCTGTCCACTTATGGCACAAACCCCATCCTCAAATTCCTTGTCCCAAGTGGTGCTGAGAGCCTAAAGCCATCTCGGGCAATGGCCACCATTACCCCTATCAGCTAAACATGGCCCAGCACATCCCACCACATACCTATATCCATTCCGCACCCAATCATCTCTTTTGGGCCTGCATTGACAACAGCTGCACAGTTTGCCCCCTCTGCCATAAATTGGACCATACCAAAAAGGCATGTTAATACAATTTGAACCATGCGAAAACTGCTAACTCCACCCATGAGCCACACCAACAGCATTCAAATGGGATTTGGCTTCCCCTCACCTCACAGGCTGTGCGTCATTGAATCTGATGCAAAATCTAGCAACCTATGCTCAAGCCAGTCAATTTACACCCATGCCAACCAATTGGATGCAGGTTTGGACTAAATTTAATCCAATTAATTTCCCGCCCCAAAAATTACCCAACCCAAGCCATGTCTCACTAGGTCAATCATACTCAACCAAAATCCCTGGGACTTATTAGATGAAGTGAATGAATCTGGTGTATTTGTCCCACCACCAAATTTCCAAATTAATATCAAACCTTATCTAAATTCAGACTTTGATGTCCCACTCCAACCCAAACAATTTATCCCCAAACACAATGCTACCCCCTTCCTGAATGATCATCAGCTAGCTGAGGCCGCGGTGGCTTGACCTGAAAGTCGCCACCTCCGCACAGCCATGGCATAATCCATCATTGAATTTAAAGGTGGGCTGCATACCCCCATGCTCCCTCCCACTTTACCTGCTGTTTCAGAAGAAGAAACCACCCGACTCTATGAAGCTGCCACCACCGCTGTCAAGCAGGTTGCTGAACTAACAAATTTTTTACTAGCCATTAATTCTCAATTTGGCTCTTTGGTGACTCAAGTAGAGGTAGTCGTTCATAAGGTTATAGTCCTGGATATAATCAATACTGGCTCACCAGTTAACTTTATATCCTCCTGAATTATCCAGAAAATAAAAATGACTTCAGGTTTGATTCATGAAGTTAAGAATGGGATGGCAGATAATCAGTAAACTAAGGCAATTGACTCATATTCTTCATTACCCTTCCAATTTGGTAACCTTTTAATTACCTTTCCCTTTTATACCTAAATTGAAGCCAAATTAATATTTTTTTTGGAAAATACAAGCATCCATCTACTTGAATTGAGCAATTTAAGCAATATGTTAATGCAATCAACTTCTGCTGCCCTAGCTTTGGGTGGTGGTGCACCGCCATCTGGTGTCTTTAAGCTGCTGCTGAAGCACGCCTGGGCTGGCTCTGCTAGCCTTCACAACGCTACTGGGCGTTATGTCCCTCCTTGGGTCTTGCCCAACCACCTTGAAAGCTCTCAAGCAGTGCTCCAGAGCCCTTTGGTGCTCCCACAGAGCAATTTGCGTTTTGGCCTCCAGAATAAAAATGGGAATCTTTTCCAATATGCAAGCGCAGCCATCATTGAGATGGCCATGAAAGTTTTCAAACGCACCAGCTATATTGAATTCCTCCCCTTTAAAGGGTATTTTGATCTTGGCTTCTGCTCAAAAGTTGATGTGGTGGCAGCATCTAAGCTGCAATAATTTAGAAAAATATTCCTATTCCCACTGTTCACATGTGGCTCCTGGATGAAACCACTTTGATGGTTCAGTTTGCCAGGTTGCCGTCGTTTCTCTCCCCTGAACGCCTTCACCAAAAACTGATGGGGTTTGGCCGTTTATGGCGCAGACCCCATCTTGCAGTTTGTGGTTCCCAACAGGGCAAGTCAGTTAGTAGGGCCTCACGCCTTTGTGACAATCTGCCTTTTCCATTGTGACACCCACCTCATGATTCCCCCCACACACACACTGTGATCAGATCTGCACCTGATCACACTTTTTGGGCGCATATTGAAAATGGCTGCACCATATGCCCCTTGTGCTTCAAGCTTAATTGCTCAAAGTGCAAGTGACCTATAGCTTCCACCTCCGCCCCTCCGCCACCTCCGCCACTTCCACCACTCCCCCTCTCTGGTGTCAGCTCAGCTGCCGCCACGCACAAAATTTTAGAGTGGGGCTTGATTCTCCTGCCCCCAAACTCGGTGAATTCTGGCATGGCTTTCAAAGCTGCAGCCAATCAAAATCTTAAAAATCTTAAAAATTTGGTCAAGTTATGACATCTTGAGATGATTTCTGAAACAGTTCCGCTGAGCTGCCATGGTTGACAGTTTGCAGCCAATCATGTGTGGCCAACTTGCCAACTCTGGTGGCGGACCAGCATAAGTTAAGTCAAATTCTTTTGAGTGTCTCCTTTGGATCTATGAAAATGACTGGCCATATAATGTTAAACCAGATTTTGCATTGGAGGAGTTTTTCGTCAATCCTCTGAAATCGCACCCCACCTTTTTCATCCCACAAAGGTTATCCCATCTATAAAAAAATAAATAAAATGGCGGTAGAAGCAGCAGCTTCTCCAGCCAACACCCTCATCTGCCAACAACTCCATGGGGCGATGTTACGCCTTATTGAGGGTATTCACATCCCAAATTTCCCCCATGATTTCAAGGAGGATGAAAAATACAAAATTGAGGAGCTTGATTTTGGTGCAAGCTGTGCTTGCATTGATGCAGCAAACACTCTCTTTTCAACCTCAATTATCCTGAAACCCACCAGCGCATCAAATCATTTAATTGTGTGCCTGCTCTCATCACTTTTACTGAGCATCAACTTGCTCATTATGTTGAGGCGATGGACACCGCCAGCCTCATTACTGAAGAAACCCACATTTTATACCTCCTTATGCCACATGTCGCTGATGCTCCTACCCCAATGCTGTCTGACATGGTCCACCAGCTAAAGCGGGCGCCAGAAATTTTTTTCCCTAAAGCTTCCTCCCCTTCTAATATGGCTTCCTAGCCTTATTAGCTGAGGTGCCATTTTAGGAAATTTTTTATTCTAATAATCCCTTTACTTTGCTTATTTGTGAATAAAGATGTGCGGTGGCTCCCCTTTTGGGTTGGGCACCTTTAATGCTAAAAAAGTGAATAAACCATTTTTTAAATCAAAAAGCAAGCTTTCATGGCCATCCAGTTAAACAATGGAGAAAGTCCCTCTGATTTTTCTATCCTTGTATGCCAACGCTCAATCTTTGGTGACTACTAAGAGAATTAATTTGGATGATGCAATCACCGCAGTAATTTCAGCCTTAGAACCATGTATTAAAGTTAAACTCCACTTGATTGACTTGGAACACACTTTCAATTGTATCCAGAATATTAAAGAAGCTTTTATAAATGTTCTTCTGTTAGCATGGGTTTACAAAAGTTCTACCACCTCCAACTGACCCAGAGTACATGTAGTAGAGTCAAAAAGGAAATCTGGTATACCTATTGTAATGGAACCCGTCATCAAGCACAAAAATTGTTGGAAGCGACTTTCTGATATGGCGGGAAAAAAGCAGCCAACATGAAGGGTGAGGTTCTTTATGTTGACAATACCACTAAGCCTCAACCTAAGCCTATTTTACCTTATGATATTAAACAAGTTATTCAATAATAATGGGAGAAGGTATTCAGGTCTTCAAATGATAATAAAGAATCTACATTACCTTATTTTTAAATTATGAATTCCTATGTTCCTTAATTTTCACCCAAAATCTGATGGCTTAGTAACTCTAGTGGCAGTGAAGGTTCAGAAGATTCCAGTCATAGCAAGCGTGGATAGTAGCTCACCATTTAATGTCATATCTTCCAATACATATGAAAAGGACTAAGATAGCTCCTGATATTTTTCACTATATAAAGTTAAACTGCTGGTCCTCTCTGCATTCAAGCTATTAGAGAATACTCATCATTAACTATACAATTATAAAGATTACCAATAATAACCTCATATGTTGTTTTAGTATAATTTGAGTTACGATTTCTTGCTTAGTACACAATTTTAAAGGATCAAGTAGCTATCATTAATTATGTTGAAGGATTTCTTTCGATCCTTGGGCATTGAGTGCTGATGATTTTTAAATACTCAGGATAAAACTGAAATTAAGCACAGTCATGTCTACTTAAAAAAATAAATTGATTAGAGTATCATGTATGTGGGTCTCAGGTACAATTGCTTTTCTAAATCTTTGAATAAGTACAAAGGTATGCTCTCTAATCACCTAAGGCAATAATTGTTCCGCCTAAATATCAAGTTATTGTGGACATTCAAAAGCATGTTACCAAACCCCATGGGCCATTTTTAGAAATTCAGGGACACCAAAATCCTTTGGTAAGAGAAACGTTGACTTGTTTGGGGAATTTTTAAATCCTGCATTTGCTGGTTCCATTTCAGTTTTATTAGCAAACTTAACTGATACACCCATGAATGTTAGACTGAATAATCCAATTGCTTTCATTCAACCTTTAGCTGTTGACAAAGTATAAGTTAAAGTTTTGGGGATTTAGGAGTTATGGGTCTGGAGTGGCCCCCACCATTTGCCATACTATCCCTCTAATTGGCCCTGGACTAACTATGATCAGCGTAATGAAGTATAACAATTATTTAAGGAATATTTTGATTTTTTTATCCTACATAAGATTTTTGGTAAAAATGAAAGGTGTATTACATCAATTAGAGAGTGGAGATGTGGCATTTTGTACCTTGCCGTATCAATAGAGTAAGGTTGAAAATTTCAAGTAATGGTTGAACTTAAAACTATTAGATTAGGGATTGTTGGTTTCATCCCATAGTCCCTAGGTTTCTTCCCTTTATAAGACTGAAAAAGAGATGGGAGTTATAGAGTGGTGATGAATTACTGACGCCTTAATGCTATTACTAAAAAGTATAGTTATTCCCCTGCTTTTCTTTCACATTACTATCACTTTTAGTAACATGATTCTATGCAATTTTTCCGATAATGACAATTAACCAGGAAATATGAGCAAATTTGTCC